>JASSUY010031552.1:60479-70617 GCA_032466535.1 Forpus xanthops | reverse complement strand
GCCGTTAACCGCCTCCCTGCCGCGGCCCGCCGCGCCCCGAGCCGGAGAGCGCCGGGACCCGTCGGTCCTGGTCCCGGCCCCGCCGACAACCGGCCGGCAAACCGCAGTCAGAGCGCGGCTGAAGACGGGGCGCCGGGGGTGCACCCCCACAGCCACTCCGTGCTCCTCGGTGTTCCGGAGCCACGAGGGCAGCAGCACCGGCACGCACCCCCCGTGACCATCGCTCCCCTCCCCGCTGCCCTTGCTGTGCACCCGGGCTGGGTTCCCCCAGCTCCGTTCCTGCCATCCGGCCCCTGTACGTCGCACGCTGATCCGCGGTACCCCAGGCTGACCGCAAGAAGGGGGGGCACTTCAGGCAGCTACCTGCTCAGGTAGAAAGGCTGAGCCGGGGTCCCCCTCACCTCCTCCTGCCCTCCTGAGCCCCTGCCCCTCCTCGGGTCTTGCTCTGCTCCCTCCATCTGTCCCTGTGCGTAGCCCCACGCAGGACTCAGCACCCGCTGCAGCAGGGGACCCGGGGTATCGTCCTGCCCCTTCCTGCCTACAGAAGTGAAGCTCTGCCTGCATCGTTCAGTGGGGCCAGAGCTGTGATGAGGTTAAGAGGCTCACCCTGTACCACGAACTACAGAGCCACTCGGTGCCTGGATCAGGTGGCTGCCCACACACTTTCTGCCAGCAAGTTGTGACCTCTCCAAGCTTCCGGCTTTAATTCCCCTAGCTGATGACAGAGGGTTAGCTCTGCTAGAAAGGCTGAGCAGGACCCTTCACCCACAAACCCTCTGCAACCTTGGCTAGTGATTCGGAGGTGGGGGAAACATCAGCTCCCCACCTCCAGAACAAGCCCAGCACTGGGTACCCTCCCCCAGGGGACGTGGCTGTGCTGGGGGGGCGCATGCCTGGCTGGGAAGCTGGGGTCCCTGGAGGACGATGAAGAGACAGCCCCTCGTGAGCTCAACAACAGGCCTCGCCTCTCCCCGGGGACTGCGCCGCAGGTCAGCGTGACCTTCACTGTGCTGCCGATGCCAACGGCAAAGCTTTCCCCAGTCGTCCAGCATGCACACACACATCTTCAATCTTCCCATCGATCTGTGCATGGCACACATGTTCCTGCCTCTATGCGGGTCAATACAGCATGATAGGCTGCCTCCGGCAGCGAGCACACACAGACCCAACCGCCTGCTACGCCCTGCCCGGTGGATGCAGTGTGCACGTGCCAGCCCCGCATCCCTAGCTCGGAGAGGCACGGCGGGGAGTGGGCTGGAGCCCGAACACCGCCACCACCACGAGTGTCCGCAAACACAAGCCATGAGCTGCTTCGGCAGGGCTTAGCCCTGCAGGGATGCTTGGCCCTCCAAAGACAAGGCAGCAAGGGCCTGATCCTCTGACAAAGAAGGTTCTCGGTACAAGGCAATGACTGACAATGGCTCTTTGGTCTGCAGTGCCTGGTGCAGAGTCCCTCCCTGCATCTCAGTGCTGTGGTGGTGAGGGGTGCAAAGACATGCAGGTCCACCCTGTAAACACAGATCCTGAGGTAAAGGGCAAGATGAGCTGTGTGTGACATTGGCAGGAGCCATGGCATGGACATGGCGTGGGAGCAGGACTGTCTGTCTCCCAGCTGCCTACACAGACCTTGACCCCGCACCACAGGGATCACAGACCCCATGTCTCTTTGGGCATCTTCTGCTCCTCTAGCGACTGCCATCTCAGCAGGGGATACTTCTCAGCTCCTTCCCCACAGCGTGGTCCCTTCCTATGTGGCCAAAACGATGTGACCTCTCCTGCCCCTCTTCCTCTGCTGTTCCCTGCTTCTGCCTGGCCATCCCCTTTCAGGATGACCCAAAGCACAGCACTGGGTTAGGATCAAGCTGTCCAAGTGAGTGGCACCCAAGGTGCAAGCCCCAATCCCACCTGTGGCTGCAGGCCTCCTGCATGCCAAGGAGGGGGGAAGGCTGTGACTTCATGGTCAGGGAGCACCTGAGGAGGGGGCATGCTGGCAGAGACACTGGGCTGGAGAGGCAGGGAGCGTGGCTGGAAGGAGAGGCAGCAGGGCTCAGGGACCACTTTCTCTTGGGTCCAGACAAGGCAGACAGCACAGCACCAGTTGGTAACGGCCACTCAGCAGCATGTCTATAGCCCACAGTCCTGCATTGGAGCCTCCCACCTGTAGCTGAGCACTGCACACCTGCACATGGGGGGCATAAGGCCACAAGGAGGGACTCTGTGGTGTTCAGCGGGGCTCATCTGCCCCTCTACCTGGCCACAAGCAGCTGCAGAGCTTGCCTTCCTGTGGATGCTCCCACATTCAGCCCTTGGGTTTGATGCTAACAGTCAGGAGAAGCCCAATATCCCTAGCTCCAGGGTGACGATTTCACTGCCCACCATGCAGGTGAGCTGACAAGACAGGGGAGCCAGACAAGGTCTTACAATCAGATTGGGAAAGGGGGGTCTCTCTGCTTGCTCCCAAGCCCCCATCCCAGGGGAATGCTGAGCAGCAGGGGCTTGGTGCAGAGCCCACGCACTACACTCAGATGGTGGGGGGAAGCTGCGAGTGCTGGGGAAGACAGGACTGGAATATGAAATGATGCTGACAAATCGGAGAAATGGCCTGAAAACAATCAGATACAATTCAAAAGGACAAGTGCCAAGAGCTGGGCTGGGGCGGGAAGCAAATCTGCCCAGCGAGTGGAGGGCGAGCAGCCAGAGGGCAAGGCTGCCAAATGGGCAGGCGGCAGGGCAGAGCCCTCATCGGCAGTGGGCAGCACCATCGGCATGTCTGAGTTTAGCACCAACACCCAGGGCAGACCCAGATGGATAAACAAGGCATGCAGAGGGTCAGACCCCACCAGAAAGTACACACCACGCAGGTGCCATTATTTGTGCATGCAGAAGCTGCATTTCCAGGCGCCCAGCAGCCAGGCAGCTGGATTGGAAAAGCAGGCAGGAGCTAGGGAAAATCAGGAGAAGCCTCCTACATTTGGGATATGGGATCTGCAGTTTAATAAATGGGATGTCTAGCTGCCCTGCAACTGCACTGAGCTCGGTGAAAAGCAGGACATTGCTCAGGGCTGTGTGAGAAGGAGCATTATTTGCAAGGAATCTGAAGCACTTGCTGTCGGCGAGGCCTCGGTGGGAGCTCTGTGCCTGGTCCAGGACCGCATGTCAGGAAAAATCCAAACTAATTGGAAAGAGTAGAGAGGATGGCAATAACAGAGAACAGCGCTGGAGACTGGCTGGAGGCACTGGGGGCTTGGGCGAGAGTAGAGGAGGGTAAGAGGCTGCATCCGTGGAGAAAATTACAGAGCACAAAGGAGGGGCTTTCTGGAGCACCAGGGCCCTGACACACTGCAGGAGGCAGAGAGAGTTAGGTGGGGTCTCTATGCGGGAGAAACTGGCCCACACCCTGGAGGGATGCCTGGTGGGACTGATCCTGCTGTGGTGCACCCCAGCACCCTCATCATGATTCATCCCCGCAAGACTCATATGCTGTCCTTTCTATTCTTAGGCTGATCCAGATGAGGAATTGGTTGGGCTTTCTGTATCTTGCCATTGAGCCAATGGATCAACTCCTTGCTGTACCAGCACTCAGTCAAACTCCTTCCATGCTCTGGCACCGACACTATGCCACTGTGGTGAGCCTACCCTTCCAGCCACCCTGTGGGGCAGTGCCTCTTCAGTGGGGGAACCACTGGGACCAAAGGGTGTCATGGCTGTGCAGTCCATGAGGATGGGGGCCACAGGTGATGGGACAGTTACAGCCACAGGCTGCCCAAGGGGAGACCCCCAGGAGGCAGCCCCCAGCTGATGCCGTGCTAGTCTGAGCTGGATGGGATGTGGATCCTGTTTTCTGTGTACTTCTGCCTCCAGCTCAAGCCCATGAGCCGGCTGCCGCATCTTCCTTGCCAGCTCCACACGCTTCAGAGCCAGTGCTGGCCGCAGCCCCGTGCCTAGAGGGAAGTGGATCTAGGGCGATCATTAATTTTGATCTAATTGAAGGAAACGTGACTGCGGAGCCCAGCTGGCCGCAGCACTCAGCTCTGCCTCACGCCAGTCGGATCCTCCAAGACCCGTTGAAACACGTTGGCTTTACAAGCACAGCCTCCTCCCGCAGCCTCCCTGGCTCAGCACGCTGATGGTGCTCGCCTGGCAGGTCAGGGTCCATGGTAAGGGCGGTGAACACCTCTTCTGTGGGGAGATCTGGGATGACAGGATGTCCACTCTAATTATAGGAGAGCAGGGCTGGCGATGGTGTGAAAAGCATGCTGGGTGTCATCATCCACCGTGGAGCTGGCTGTGGGGTGGCCATGAGAGCAGCAATGCTGCCTGCACCCCACTCACCGAAACCTCTGTCTGTCTTGTGCCCATGATGAGCATCAGGGCTGGGAGCGGTGGCAGGGAGCCATACACACCAGAGCAGGGAGCAGAGCCATCACTATGAAAACTGTTATGAGCCACGCGGTGCCGGGATGAGGAGGAAGGCAGCTCTGGCATCACAGACCAGCCTTCCTGGTGGCCCTGGTCCTGTGGGCAGGCCATATCTGTGCTGGCCTCCCTCACACGCAGGGACCTGATGTTCAGTTTAGCTCACAGTGGCAGATGACACGTCTTCCAGGGCTGGCAGATGCATTGGTGGTGTAGCACCCCATTAACGCACTGATCCCATTTACGTAAACTATCCCCATTAAACACAATACCTTATTAAATGCTTTACCCCAATTAAGCGCAATACCTTAATTAATGCAACACCCCAATTAAGGACAACACTCCCGTTCAATTTATTCCTTCATTAAGCGCAAAACCTCAATTACAAAGTCTCTTTTGTAAGCTGCGTGCATGAGCTCTCACAAGATGCCCTGGACACCTTTTGCTGTCACCAGGAAAACAACACTGGGTTTATGTGGCTTTTGGGGTCCTGCCTCCAAGAATTTAAGGAGTGGGTTGCAGTAGAATCTGGGTGTAGAACTCCACCATGGCAGAGAGGACAATGTCTGCCCAAGCTAGAACCAGGTTAAATCCCATAGACTCTTAATGGGATAATGGGTCAAAAGCCAGCCCGGTTCATAGAAGAGGATCTGTGCTGGGCCCAGGCGGATTCCATGGTATTTAAGCCTGGGGAGCAGGTTGCCCTTCTGAAGGAGCTGTATCCCCATCCCAGGCAGCCCCTGTCCCTACGCCCAGGATGTGGCAGCAGGCAGCAGCCCCTGCTTGCTTCTGGTCTTCATCCGACTTGCCACGGACCTGCTGCAAGAGGAGCAGCAGTGACCGGCATCCCTGATCCATGTCCTGCTCTGACCCTGTCAGTACAAACCACCTCAGACTGAGCCACTCACTTGATTGCATTACTCAAACATCCTCACAGAGACGAAACACAAATACAAGCCTCCCAAATCCATAGAGAAGAGCCCCCTTCCCAGCAGGATGGGCACAGAGGGTGTTCAGCATCCCCAGGAGGATGCTCAGCCCAGCACCTGTCTCCAGGCTCTGTGTCTGGTGGTGCTCGGTGGCCGGTGGCCAGCAGGAGATCAGGCTTGGCTAATGCTGCCCTCCAGGCCTGAGCAGGAGTGGCAGAAATGGCCTCACTGCCCTCAGAGCATCCCCCAGAGCTGGAGAGGCCATCACAGACGTGATCAGAGATTGGCTGCAGAGAGCAGCAGGAGCCCTGCTCCTGAGCATGGGGCGCTGGGGTGAACATGGTCCCTCCTGCTCTTGGGAAGGGGAAGACATCCTGGGAGCCATCGCTGAAGCGTGCAGAGATATTCATTTGGTTTTATAGCCTCTTATTGCTGCAGCTGCTTGATCTTCCCTGGTCCTTGCCATCTTGAGGAGGGAGCCAGGCAGGCTTGCACATGGCTGTGCTGAGCAACTCGGCAGCAGGGCACGTGCCTGGGGTGCTGCTGGGCTTGCAACACTATCAAAAACACCAGCACAGCAGGGAAACTTTGCTCAGCACCCTGCTGGGATGGTCCCCAGCGCTATCCTTGCACAGCCCCTCTGCCCGCAGCCTGAGTCACCCCCTCCACCACTTGTCACCTGCCTTGTGGTTTATAAAACTTTAAAGCTAATGGTGTAATAAACTCCAATAATGATATTGCAGCTGCACCGGGGCACCCTGGGATGAATACATTATGGGCGCTGCAGCAGTTATGCAGGGAGGTCAGCAATGGGCCTGGGAGATTCTCCAGCCAGCACTGTGGGAGATGGTCCTTGGCCCTGCTATGAGCAGGACACTCACCCATTTCTCTCCTTCCCAAGGGATAATGAAGCAAAGGTGACTGGAAAGCAGGCAGACCACCTTGGCCATTGTCCTCCCTTATCATAAACCAGGCCAAGAGAGCATCAGAGAAAAAGGAGCAAGCAACCAAGGGACTCACCATAAGGCAGCCCGCCTGCAGTTTCTGACTCATGGGCAGGGGATGCTCAAATGGATGAACTGAGATGAGTCTGGGGGACCACCCCACTTCCAGCAGCAGGAGGCCCCCACAGCACTGGGGTCCTTGCTGGGGTGAGCCCCAGCCACAGTGTGCAGTCCCTGAACATGAGTTGGACACCCCTGTTCTGCCTTGACAGTGCCAGCCCCAGTGCACACCACAGGGCTGGCATGCCTGCATGCACAGCTGCACGCCTGAGCAGGGATGTTGCTGAACACAGCTGTACAGGCACAGATTGCACAGCTGGGAGGGAATCTCATAGCCAAGGGGACATGCCCAGAGCTGTGCCATGCCGGTGGCACAGGGTGCAGATGGATGCAGCCTTGCTGTGGTGTGCCAGGACAATGACAGACCCATCCCTCTCTGAACAGCCCTGTTTCTGTGCCAGGGAGCAGGTCTCTCCTGCATTGTCATGGGAGCAGAAGGGTGATCAATACCACGGGGCTGGAGCCTGGCACAGCAGTGACAGGGATCCCATCACCAGGCTCTCTAGGCATCTCTGGAGAGGTGCAACCTGGAAGTAGCCCCGGAGCAGGGCACAGGTAATGCTGGCACTCCAGCATCACTTGCACAGGCAGCTCCCACCCACCGCCGCTCTGCCATCTCATCCCTGGCCCAGAGGGATGTGAGGAGCTGAATGGGAGCATGCCCAGCCAGCGAAGCATGTGGATCCGTTCTTCATGCTCCGAGAGACATCACCCAGCTGCTCCCTCATGCTGGGTTGTGCCTGCAGGCTCTGTCCTGCCCTGTCCCCTGCAGCCACCAGCACCCAGGCACTGCCCTGCAGTTGTTCCCGGCCCTGGACCGCTCCTGTTGCCCCATCCACAGCACTTCACCCATGAGGCTCCTGCCTCCCGCCTGCCTTTCCTAAAACCAACAGAGCCATAAACCGCCAGCAGAGCTGCCTCAGCTGAGGTTTTAAATGCGTCCAAGTCAGGAGATGGGAAGTTATGGTTCCCCGAGCAGCCGTAGCTCAGCAGCATGGTGCCCATGATGGCCCTGTGCACGCACAGCCGCGGCGCCGCGGGCAAGGGGCAGAGTTAGCGTTACCATGGGAACCATCGCTCCCCATTTCCTGACATCTGTGTGGTTAAAACCTCAACCTCAATGCCACAGGCCCACCGAAGGCAAGTGCGGCAGGGGCACCCTGCATGCCCTCCCCAGGCTTCCTGGTGAGGGGGCTGGGGGACAAGCCAGGACTGCCCTTCGGTGGCTGGCAGAGAAGTGGAGGCCAGACTGGGTCTGCAAGGGGAGTGGGAATTCAGAGGAGGCTGCTGGGGGTCCTGATGCAAGTCCCACAGCCCAGCTCCTGGGGCTGTGATCCAGCCCGGCATCATGCCCTTGAGGCTGTGTGCACCATGGGCACGATGCACAGCTGGCTGCCAAGCACACCAT
Organism: Forpus xanthops; assembly: GCA_032466535.1. Classification (NCBI taxonomy): domain Eukaryota; kingdom Metazoa; phylum Chordata; class Aves; order Psittaciformes; family Psittacidae; genus Forpus; species Forpus xanthops. The sequence goes on along the minus strand of JASSUY010031552.1, from coordinate 62,800 downwards.
GCCAATCAGCCCCAGCATGGGCCACCAGTGCTGATGGCACAGCGGGTACCACCTGCTGCGGAGTACATGGGTAACAGCAAATGTGCTGCCTGTGCCGTGTCAGGCACTGAGGAACTGGGCACCTTCAGCAACCCATGAGCTGCCAACTCTAGGCATGGCACTGGCACCAAGTGTGAAGCACACCGAAAACAACAAACACCTTGCTGGGCTTCATCCTGATCATGCTGTGAATAGGGAAAGCATCTGACTGACGAGCATCCTGGAAGTGTCAACCCCAAACGCGACCTTCAGGCACCAAATGCCAGCTCCCTGCAAACGGGCAGCTCACACCAAGTGTTGAGGACACTGCCAGTGCCATGTGTGCCACAGGCATTGAAAACTGTGTTGTGAACATGGGATGTACAGTAGGCTGTGAATGCCAGGTGCGGTGCAGAGTGAGACTCACAGGGAAAGCGCTGGCTGACAGCACTGCTAATGTGAGAGCCGGCGCTAGCAGTGCGCACAGAGCATTGTGCTGCTCCAAAGAGGGCTGGCATCTGGCACCAAGCACAAGCTAAATAGCAGAAACACCATTAATGCTGTGCAGCAAGATCTGTAAATAGCAAAAGCATCAGGAAGCTTGTACCAACCACACCATGGGCTGTGATCGCAAAGCACCAAGCAAGCAAGCAAGCAAGCAGCGTGTCAAGAGCTGGGGGCACGCTGAAAGCAGACACACCTGCAGGAGAGAGCAGAGAGCGTGTGGGCAACAGGAGCTGAGCCCACTGCAAGCACTGCACACAACACTGGCACTGAGCACCAACCACAGTGCCAGAAGTCTGCTGCGAACACTGATCACGCCATGGGAGCCAAAACACCGGGCACACTGCAGAGAGCAGGCTGGTACAAGCACTGACTGTGCTGAAAATGCCAAATCTAATAGGCACTGAACACACCTTGAATATGAAGCACTGCCTGTAGAGATTGTTGAGCACTTGGCAAACACGAAACCACAGATGACACCAAGGACTGAATGCACTGGAGACATCAGCAGTGGCAGGTCACACACCCCGAGCATACCTGTGTGTACTGAGCACTGCTGACACTGAGAGGGAGCACTGTGCAAATAACAACGATGCCACAGGTATTAAGTGCCGAGCACTCTGCAATTATCAAGCAAACCGTGGGCATCAAGTGCTGCACACACCACAATGGCAAACACACTGCAGGCACTAATTTGACAAATGCACTCATGATAATGAGCACATGTCTGGTGCTGAGCACACTGAAAGGAGTGTGGAGTGTAGGTACAAAGGGCTATGGGATATTGCATACACAAAACCTGGAGCAGGCACTGGGGATGCTGCATCCATCAGCCCGGGCATTGTGTGCATTTCAAACACCCAACATAGCATGGGCACCAAGAGCCAAGCAACTGCTTCTCTGGCTCCTTGTTATGTGTGAGCTATAAATACGAAACGTGCCAAGGCACCACCTTCTCAATGCATTGTAAACACCAAACAGGCACGCACACCAGAGCCCCTGTGTTGACCACTGAGAACTGGGCACACTGCAACCTCTTCCAATGCTATCCTCGAAGCACAGCTCCCCCCAGACAGCCCTGGGTGCTCTGCTTACACCTGGCTCAGTGGCAGCACCAAACACTGGCATACCAATGTCACAAACCTCCGTCGGGTGCAACACCGCATCTGAGAGCACTGCCAGGGGGATGATGGAAGCCCTTCTGCAGCTTGCCAGCCCCACGGTTTCCCCACCCCAGGGTGCCTGGGGTCCTGCCTGTCTCTCAGGGAGCGACAGCCATGCACAGAAAGGCCAGTGGTGCGGTGCGTGCCGGTGTGCTCAGGGCCTGTTATTTCATTTTCACTTGTCCCATCCCATTAGCACAGCTGTCTGCCACCAGAGAAGGGAAAATTGATGCTAAACGGGATATCAATTTATCATGGAGTGTGTCACCCGCCGCACGGCTCTGCCAGCCGAGCAGCAGAGATGCGCTGCACCAGCCAAGCAGCACCTGTAATTAACAGCTCATACGCCTCCCCCACACGCTGCAGCCTGGACACCAGCTGGCTGGTGTGGAGCAGGGAATCTCAGCTGCAGTGACACCCTCCATCCCTGGCTGGGACACCAGCTTCCCTCCTCAGGGACCGCATATACCCCCCTTCCACCCCACTGCCAGGAACGGAGGCAGCTGGTGGGGTGAATGTGGATGCATCAGGGCTGAGAGCCCATGGGATGCTTGGCGAGAGATTTGTCCCCTGTCCTCCCCCGGTGGGGGGGGGGGGGGGGGGGGGGGGGGGGGGGGGGGGGGGGGGGGGGGGGGG
>JASSUY010031552.1:0-60469 GCA_032466535.1 Forpus xanthops | reverse complement strand
CCCGTTGCCCCCCCCCCCCCCCCCCCCCAATGCCTCACTGCTGAGGTGTCCCAGCACAAGGCAAAGCTGTATCTCAAGGGGTGACCGTGCCCGGTGAGAAACGAGCCGGGAGCCTGGCTGCTGGGCATGAGTTATGGCTGCTGCCTGCGCTCAGTGAGACATCAATCCCGGCAGGCAGCAAGGATAGAAACATAGCGTTCAGTGTGCTGGGAAGAGGCTGCACGATGTGACATCAATCCTGGGTGGGATGCCAGCATGGGCAGGGAGCAGGCACAGGTGGAGGACACCCACTGGGGACACCCCTGCCCGTGACCCCACATCCAGCCCCATGTCCCCAGACCCAGGATAAATGCAAGCTGTCGTGCCTGGCCTGCACTGCCACATTCCTGCCTTAGCAGGAGAGATATATCAGATGTGGCTTCTCACAGCCCTGGGGATGCCTGTGGCCATTTCCTGGAACAGCTGGGAGAAGGAAGGAGAGAAAGTGGCCTGGCAGGAGCAGGTCCAAACCCACACCCCACCACAGCCAGGCACTGCTACCCATTGCCTGCACCTGGCATACCTGTGCTGTGTGGCAGTGGCTCAGTGGGTGGGTGGCAGGAGAGAGCAGGTAAGCATGGCAGCCAGCAGAGCCGGGACTGTTTGTTGCTTTGATGTTAAACACCCAGAGATGAAATGTGTACCCCGGGGCTGGGTCCCTTGCAGCCAGCCGGCCGGCCAGCCTCTGGCTGCGGAGCCGTGCCAGCGCTGGGGCCGATAATTGGATGCATGTTTCTTCCAATGAGTTTGTATCATTTTTATGTAAATTTGACATTTTCCTGATGTTCTGTAATGTGCACAAAGCAAGTGCCACTCCTGCCGTCGGCAAAGCCTATTTCCTTCCTGTCTGAAGTGCTGTGTTGATTTAAGGGCCTCCTAATACTTGCAGCCGGGCTCCCCCCGTGCACATGCACGTGCCCACACGTGGCTCGCCAGCTCCGATCTCTCTCCATCAGCTCCTGGTGCCCAACCCCATATCCAACCCAGGGCTGGGGCTGTCCTGCACCAGCACAGCATGGAGTTGGGCTTCCTGAGACAGTAGAGCACCTTCTTCTCCACCTCACGTGCCAATAAATCCCTGCTGGCACCACTAGTGCTGCTCAGCTGTTTGGCTTATCCTGGTGGAGGTGAAGAGGTACCTCTGTACCCAGCAACTCCCACAGGGCTCTTTCATCTCCTGGAGGAAGGCAGGAGGAGATCAGAGCCCAAAAGCCAAAGGGAGAGGAAAGCAGACTGCAGCCAAGAGGCACCTTTCTGGCAGTGTGGGAAGGTGCTGCTCATTAACCACAGCCCCAGGGCTGCAGGGGACCTTACAGGAAGAGCTTTGAACTCTGCTGCTCTCGGAGCTGACAGAAGGGGCTGGATGGATCTGCCAAGACATTCTGGCTCACTCCCGGGCAGGGATCCATGCATCCTGGCCACAGCACAGCCTGCCCATGGGCACTCTGGGGGACCTTCCTTGGGACAAGGGCACCCTGCTCCCATGTCCCTTGGATTCTTGCAGCACACAATTTTCTTGGGCACAGGCAAACGGGTTTCAAAGGCAGCGCTGCTATTTAAAGCCCTTATTGTTCGTGTCCTTGACACCAGCAGCTACATCCTGCTGTCGTTCGATGCAAGCGCATCCTGGCCCGGGCAGCCAGAGGAAGGCAGCTAATGAAGAGCAAGTGCAAAGACGCCTCTTCTTTGTCCTGATCACAAAGCAGCTTCCTAAACAGTCCCCCTCCACCCTGAGCTGGGCGACTATTTATAGCTCCCCTTCCCCAGGGCACGCCGGGAATTTCCTCCAGACAGCAATGCCCTGGGATCCCTCCAATGGGCTGCAGGGATGAAGGCTCTCCAGCCCGCAGCACTGGGAGCTGCTCGCCAAGATGCTCCATCCCTGCGTGCTCCCGGTGCAGGAGCAGCTCTGAGGGCAGCCAGGTCAGCCAGGGCCAGGGAGAGGGTGGGCTCCTCCTGGGTCAGCTCCCTGCCCAGCCCAGGAAGCCAGTGGCCCTAGGAAAGCTTTTCCATCTGGGCAGCATCGCTGCCTCTCTCCTTTTCCTCCCTACGGGCAGGCACACATCTGCTGCCACTGCTCCCGGGCCCACCTCACTGAGGGCTGCGCAGTGGAAAGCTGGGCACCCCAGATGAGCCTCCCGTGCCCTGATCACGGCGGGCATCTGCTGCACGCCTCAGCCAGGCGCTGCTCTCTCCAGCGAGAGGCTTTGACAGGAAATGAAAGATTAACGTTCCCTGCGGCACCCAATGGTGTCGGGGACGTGCCTGGCAGAGAGACCCAGGCCGGGGGTCTGGGGTAGGGGTGCACGGGGCACTGGGGCAGGGAGCAGGGGCTGCGTGCGACGCAGAGGGAAGGGACTTGGGGAGCACCGAGCCACCGTCACTGCGTCAGGCACGCAGAGGAAGGCAGCGAAATGCCACCCCACAGGCGCCGAAGGGAATGGAGAGGGGGTTGTGGAGGGTCTGAGCAGGGCCCTCAGCCCTTTCCCTGCCTTCGCCGGCATGGGGGTGGCCTGGCCGAGGAGCCGCCAGCCCCTCGGGGGGACACCCCGCGGCAGGGCAGGGGACGCCATGCCCAGCTAACCGGCTGCCTGGCACGGCAAACAGAGCTGTGCAGCTGAGCAGGCAGCGTGATGCCAGCAGCGCTTCCTCCCTCCCGGCAGGAGGGGATTAAACTCATCCCGGCTCTGGCTGGCAGCAGCCATGCCAGCACGGCTGCACCCGCGGCTGCAGCTGCTGCCTCGGCTCCCGGCGCAGCTGGGTGCTCCATGCCTGCTGCACCCACCACCCACTCCCAGGGCACTCACACAGGTCTCCCATGGTACAGGGCTGTGGCAGACCCCTCGTGCCCTGCACACGCTGAGCTCCTTGAAGGCGGTGGAACCCGTTCCCGCACTGCCTGCCTTGGGTACACACCCACAGTCACCGTGGGTCTCTCCCGGGAAGCACCGTGTGCCTTGGTCTGCAGGGCTGCGGTTTTGTGAAATATGGCCCTTATAAATCCCGCTGGGTGCGAGCCATAATTCTCAATATATTTTCAAATATAGTTCAATTATTTTTCCCATATATCATGGGGAAATTGCATTGGCGAGTGGCGGCGCTAAGCAGGGAGCGCGTGGCAGGGCGGCGTTAATAGGATTGTGCATGGTATTATGCATGAGGTCGTTCAGGACACAGTGGGGAACCTCGCGTGCTCCGGAGAGATGGGAAGAAATAAATCAGGCTATTAGCCCAGCACCTTGCTCAGGTCTGCAGGGGATTAATCTCTGCAGCCTGCAGGGATCCCAGCTGTGTTGCTTCCCCAGGCTCCTCCCAGGAGCTCTGTCCTGCTCCCTGCACACATCTGCCCAAAGCAGTGCGGAGCAGAGGCAGCGCTGAACGAGCCAGGGTCACCAAAGTGTCTGTGACACATCACCAGGTAGTGGGCATCCCATGACTGTGCTCAGGGTAGGCCACGAGTCCATTGGCAAGGCTGCTTGGGGCACCTTGGAAAGCCCTGAGTCTTGAGACCTCCTTTGGGAAAGCCTCATCCTTGGCTTGAGCTCGAAGCCCCTGTTCCATCCCTGTGTGGGGTGCCAGCTGCTTTGTGCCCATGCCGCGCTGCAGGTGGGCAGCATGGGGTGCCCTTGCCGACTCTTGCTGTGAGGCAGGTGCTTAGCCAGCAGTACCTGGAGAGCAGCCGCAGCCTTCAGGACAGGCACATATAATCAGCCAGGACAGTCACATTTCCTTTGGTTTTCCATGAATATTTATGCAATTTAAGTAGAGCTGCTGGAGCCAAGCTGCTGAGCCAGAGGGGAGGTGGCAGCCGGGCCCCCTGGCTCTCCCCAGGTCTCATGAGACCTCCCTCGGGGTGGTCTCACTCAGCCTTCCTGCTGCACAAACCTCCACACTGCCAGCAGCGAGATGAGAAGAGGGGCTCCTGGGAGCAGTGACCTTGGGGATGGATACAAGGCAGGACAGGGAGTCTGAGATGGGGCTGGGCGCTGTTGTGCTGGGTTTGCAGTGAGAACATCTGCAACAGCCGCAAACCACGCAAATGGCACCAAAATTGGGTCCCAGATGCTGGTTCATGGACTGCTGGCTGTGCTGGAGAATCCCTGCACATTGCTTGTCCACCTGAGAGAGCCCAGCAGCCTGAGCACTGCCTGTATTGGTGCCAGCAGAAACAGAGCCCATCATGCAAGCAGCAGAACTTGGTTGTACCTCTCCAGTGTAGAACTGGGGAGCAACTGGAATTACTCCAGGACCTACTGCAATGGAGCTGGATACCCAGGGCTACCTCCGCATCAAGAGCAGGCAGGATGCTTGCTCCCCTCACACAAAGCTTGGCCCATAAAGATGTTCCTGGCAATTGGCAGACGCTGCTTTCCCCTGGCTGGGTCTCTGGGGGCTGCCTGGCCCTGTGGCAGGTGACCCACAGCAGGCAGGGAGGTGATGGACCCTCTGCATGAAAGCATGGGTGCTTCCCAGCAGCAGTGGAGCTGGTGGTGCCAGAACAAGCAGTGAGTGCAGGTGAGGTTTACAGTAAAGAGAAAAACAAATTATTAATCATGAGAGCAGCCCCAGCCAGGCTGTCAGGGCCGCATGGGCTCATGAATATTCAGCGTCGGGCTGAGCACTAAATCTCATTTAAATGTCAGGGACCATTAGGCAGACAGGGAGGGGGATAGCAGCTCCCCGCTCTGTGCCAAGCCCCGCACCAGCCGGACGGGCCAGGACCTAGGTGCTGACACCCCCCGGCAATGCTGGGCAGGGGTCTTGCTGATGCTCTGGGTGTCCCGACCAGTGCCTAGGTGCTCCTTGGGGGTGTCTGAGACCCCCTGGTACCTCTGCCAACCCTGAACATCCTTTGATTACTGGTGGGTGCTGAAAACCCACAAAGATCCAGGCACCACCAGACATGTGCCCTCTCCCCCTGGCCAGGAGAGCAAATCCTTCCGGATCATCCGTCCATCCAGGCAGGCCCAGCCTGGGAGGACACAGACCCAGGGACTGCAGGATCCCAGCCAAGCCTCCTTATTCCTCAAGGCACACACAGCAGCACACATGTCATGCCTTGGGCACAGAGCTGGTGGGTGTCAGAGGAGTGCCCAGGAGGACTGAAGCCATGGTGGGGTGGGGTGGTGTGGGCAGCCCACCCAGGGCTATGCATACTTGGCATCCTCCTTCAGAGCTCACTGTGAGGCTCATTCCCTGGTAGTGACCGGGCACAATCCTTTTCCATGCCAAGCACTCTCTCTTTTCAAGCCACCTGCCTGCGCCCACCATTCATGCTCAGGGTGATGGCTCCCAGAAGTGGTGGCAATGGCAGCAGGCAATGGCAGGCAGGAGAGGGGAGTGAGGCATGCCTGGGCACTGCCTCCCTTTGCTGGCACTAACATTCTCTCCAGCTCAGCAGGGGCCTGGCAATTACATGGATACATTTAAGCTCTTAATCCTACTGAAGATTATTCCAAGGTCGGGTGCGAGGCAGGTCCCCATGCACTGGCAGGATGCAACGCGTCCTTGCTGCCATCTGCCGGGACAGGCATCTGTGGGGATGCCAGCACCCTGAAGCACTGCGGTACCAACCCTGGCTTTCCCACCTCCCAGCCCCATCAGCTCCCATTGTTGCCCCATACTACCCTATGGGAAGTATGATGGGTGACATGACCCACCCAGAGGAATGAGAGCTTTGAAGAGCAGATCAGTCCAACATGGCACAGGGAACATCTTGGACTTGCCATGGCTGTGGCTGGGGGTCCAAGGCTTCTGTGTGCCTGCCCATGATGGCACCAAAGCTTGGAGCTGCAGAGAACTGACCTAGCCTGGGTCTTAGCATCCCTGCTGGCCAAATTGATGGCTCACAAGCTCTAAAATCCTTCATAATCACCAGCACTGGCAGGTGATGGTCTAAAAGCAACAAGTGGCTCGAAGATGGTGCAATGCAACCCAGCAGAAGGTCTGAAGCCTGCTAAAAAGCAGGACCTTTAGACACAATGGTTTATCCCCTGGGTCATGCCAGGGTCTCCCCTTGGCACCTCCAGGCAATCACGGACGTGCTTTAATGCCACTTCCCCTGTTTTAGGCTCCTTGTGTGGTGGTAACTTAAAGAGGGGAAGTTGCCCAAGAGAGAGAAGAACCTGGGGCTCCCGCTCCTCATCAGAAATCAGCACCCGCTCCCCAGCATGGCTGCAGCCCTGTCCTGCTCGCTGCTGACAGCCGCTGGAGCCCTGCAGGACCTGGCATTTCCTCCCTGGGAAGATGTGTAAATACTGCAATCCATCACTGCCCTGTCTCCCGCGGCAGGCCAGCCCGGCGTGGGGATAGGGCTCTGCAGGGAGGTCTGGTGTTACCAACCGGAGGCAGTAGGACATCTTGGGGCTGGTCCTAGGGGATGGTGAGAGGAGGATGCACGCTGCACCCTTGGTGCTGTGTGTGACTGTGCTGCGCCATTTGCTCCCAGGACCAGCACCAGGCTCACCTTGCTGGGTAGGAGCAGCACCACACCTGCTTTTCACCACTAAAGTCCCTACATATCACGATCCCCTTGGAAAGATGTGCCTCAAGCCTGGCACATGCTGCAGGTCATGCTGGGAACCAGCACGGTGTTTTCCTGCTTTCCTATCATCCAGCTTCCCAGCAGCACAGCCATCCTGCACACCAGCATGTGGACACCTCAAGCCTCCACACACCACCACAATACCCCTCTGGGTAGCCCTCTCCTCACAGCCCCCAATCCCCATGGTGCTGCCCACACCCCAAACCCCTGCATCTCCTCCTGCTGCTGGTTGGGAAGATAAAAAAAATATTAATGATTATTAGGAAGAGCTAAAGTGGAATTGCAAATGTTATTTCTCCAGTAGATGGATGATAGCGGGGTGGATGATAGATAGCTGGATGGATGGATCTCTCTCCCTCCAAGCTGTAACCCCCTTCCAATCGCTCCCTCCGGAGCACTGCTGTCACCTTGTCTCTGCTCAGAAGGGCTTTTACTGGCTCACTGGGGGATGCACGAGAACAGGTTATTAATACATGGAGAGGGGGATGGAATCCATTTGACTTGAAAATAGCTGAGAAACTGAACTGCACTTTTAAAATCTGCTTTTAATCAGAAGGAAAAGAAGAGAAGTTTGAACAATTAGGGAGTAATGAAGAGCTTTGAAAAAAAAAAAAAAAGCTCTCTGAAGATTAGCTAAGATTTTTACAGCACTTGGAGAATTTAAAGAGCTATGCTGCTATTGAGTACAATGATACAAATACTCCCTGTGAAAATCACCGCCGGCAGGACCGACGGCGAGTGCCGTAGCCTGGATGTCCACAGGCAGGCACAGCGCTGGCTTGCTTCACGTCTGGATTCAGGCAAGGAGCTGGCAGCAGCAGGGCTCACGCCTGCCCACGAGAGGTAACGGGAGCATGTCCGGGAGGTGCCCCCAGCTCAGCCACGGATGGAGAGCCACGGTAGAGATTCACACCGGGACTGCAGTGGCCATGGCGAAGCTGAACCCATCCGAGACACTCCAAGCGCTCAGCAAGGGGAGCAGGGGTGATCCCTCATGGATTTGGGGTTTGAGGGCCAGGGATGCCCAGTGGATGGGCATGGGCAAGGACCGCTGACAATACATCCCTAGGTGAGAGCTTGTGGAAAAACACCCCTCAGGAACTCCCATGGCTCACACGTGGGGCAGGCAGCCCCAAAGCCTGAGCTGATCCCAGCTCCTGCTACGGGGGGAAGCCCACAAGTCAGCCTGTCGGTCCCTGGCGTGCTGGTGACTGCTCCCCACTGGTACCTGCCAAGGGCCCATCACCAGGAGGTGAGCGCGGGGGCTGCACAGCCGCACACAGCAGCAGCTGGGTAATTTTCATGCTAAGTGAAAAGTAAAGTGCACAGACTCTTTATTAGAGTGAGCACGGTGCAGGGAACAATGAAGGCAGTGATGATCGTTAACTTTCTAATCGGAGGAGAAAAGTCCTCAATGCAATTTTTATGGTAATAACATCGACACTAAAGATAATTGCTCCCCTCGTCGCGCTTAGAGCCAGGAAACTGTTTGGGAAAAAAACATTAATTTGCAGGAACTGAGCCAAAGTTTCCTTAAGGCAGCTGTTCCCTGTGCCACCCTGCCCCCAGCCCATGCTGACACTGCCCTCTGGCCCACCCCCTGCCCATGCACCCCCGCACACACCGGCACCCCTCGTCCCTTGCGCTGGCCAGGCTGGGTTTACACCACACTGGCGCTGGCCGGTGGCACAGGGCTCTCCCAGCATCAGCGGGAGATGCAGAAGGAGGTGCAGCCCACTTCTGCGGTGGTGGAAGAGGGCCAGGAACATTTTGGGTGACATGATGGAGCAGCAGTCAGTGCTGCGGCAAAGGGGACGGGCAGGGCTGCCCCACGTGCTGGGACACCGCGGGCAGGGAGAAATGGGAGCTTGTGCTGCCTGGGGAATAATAAGCACAGGAGAAATTACAGCCAGGTGACATTTTAACGAGGCGACTTCCTGTGTGGCATTAATATTCCAGGGGCTGTGATTCCCTGGGGGGCGTTTGAGAGATGGGAAGAAAAAAAGAAAAAAAAAAAAAAAAGAAAAAAACTATCCCAGCCCAGTAAAATCAAATAAATAAATCTCTGCCTGAGCGTGGCGTCTCCCCCACCCCCGGCACGGGGCGGGTGGCATGCCGTGTGATTTCCCCTGTGATCCCCCGCCGCCGAGCGAGCAATCGGCTCATCTTTGAGCGTGGCGGCAGGATGATTTATCCCGGCTCCCGGCGCCCCAGCTGGGGCGAGAACGCGGGCTGGGGATGATGCATTGGGCAGGAGCAGAGGTGGCGGTGGGGGGAAGGCGGGAGAGCAAGGCATGCACACGGGCCACCACTCAATCCTAAATTAATATTTGACAAATCAAATCTACTTAGGTGAGCCATGGGCCATGCAAGAGAGATTTATGTGGGCCTGGGGCTGTTGGCTGCACCTGTAGCCCATGGTTGCCGCTGCCTGGCGGGGCTCCGGCACTCACAGCGTTATTCCCCCCTCCCTGGGAGCACGGATACAGCCGGCATGTCCAAGTGTCATGACAGGAGAAAAATACCCTGGCCTCTAAGTCCTGAGTTATTAGGCTGACAGGAGTGACAAGCCCTCTGCTTGCCCCAGCTCTGAGCCCTCTGGCAGGGCCTCTCCGTGGCCACAGCATGAGGTGGTACCCAATGCCCAGGATGTCCCTGGGTGCCGGGTGCTCTGTCCCAGGGAAAAGCATCCAGTTCCAGCACAGCTGGGACTGCTCTCCCCTCTGCGGGGCTGGAGTAGTTCCCCTTGGGTTGAGGGCAATTATAAACCTGTGGGCTGAGCTGCTGCACTGGTAGCTGATGCTGGCGTGAGAGGTGCGCAGAGTTGTTCTCTGCAGGGTCATTTCAGTCCCAGCTCCATCACCAGCCTGCAGATTCATGGGCCCCGGGAGGTGACAGGAAACCTGATAGGTTTTAAGACAGCAACATGCCCTGAATCTGCAAGATGCCTGAGCAGGCAAAGCAGGGAATCCAAAATGTTTATAGCCTCGGGGGACACGATGACTGTAGAGCATGGAAGGCAGGCTGGGCTGCATGGGATGAGCTGGCCACACAGGGGAGAGACTGTTGGCATCCCTGATGGAAATCCCTTCTTTGGCACCATTATTTCCCCAGCAGCTCTGCAGAACTGGCAGAGGAGACTGGGGGCAGCCCCATGCCCTCACACTGAACCTGCTCCTGTGGCAAAGCCCTGTTGTGGGGGATTCCCTGGGCTGCAGAGGTCTCCTGCACTGGTGCCAGGAGAGGGATCTTTGGTGCTTTCTGCCATGGTGCCTCTCACTCCTGCCCATGGGTAAGTATCAGCCTTTACTTGTTTCTTCTTGCTGCCTCCTTTCTTTGGCACAGCAGGTTCCCCCTGCACACGTGCCCAGGCAGGGATACTAGGGCTGCCCTCAGCCAGCCCTCGCGCGGATGATGCTGCTACAGAGACACAGGACTGAGTTCTGTGCTGGAGACAAGACCCACACCTGGCTGCAGCTTCAAGCTGGGATGTCTCAAGGGACCTACATCACACCCCTGTCTTGAGGGACCGGCAGCACATGGCTTGCGGCAGGCCAGGCAGCTTTCCAACTCATCCAGCAGCCAACAATGCACGAGGTTCATGCCAGCCCAGAGCCCTGGGTGGCTCTGCTGCCTGCCCTGCCTGTTTCTCCCCCAACTCTCCCTCTGCCAGTAGCAGAGCCCTCCACCTGCCACAAGTGCACAGGAGAACAGCCAAGGGCCACAGGAGGGATGTGACATATGGAATCATAGCCTGTCCACAGGGATGACACCTGTGCCTACACCCAGCAATTCATACAGTATAAAACAGAGACTTCAGAGGTCTCAGAGGACTTTAAGAAATGTCTACAAGTTGCCTGGGCCAGTAGAGACCAGCTGTGAGAGATGATGCTTATAAGGAGAAGGCAATTTCCAGTCCCTACCTGCCCCTGTGCTTGGTCAGACTCATGGCCACATGCATCCCAGCATGCTCCTCAGAGTGGGATACAACACTGTGGATGGAGGGCTGTGCCACTGAGGCTGCAAGCCTGCAGCAGAGTTTCATCCCCAAGAGCTGCACATAGTTTCTGTCAGCTCTGTCCAACCCAGCTCCAGTGCCATGACTGCCCCATCCACAGCAGAAGCAAACTGCCCCAGCCCTGACAATACACGATCCATGGGAAGCTGGGGTGACCAACTTACAGGTGCTGTTATGGCTCCAGCTCTCAGCCAAAGCGTGTGCTGTCATAAAATATCTACGTTTGGATGCAGAGATTTCCAGGGATCAGAGGACGCTGCGCTGATAATTAAACATCTGCTCTATGTGTGTCTGTCTTGCTGCCGTGACATCACTCAGCCCTCGCTCTCCTGTCTGTCCTCTTACAAGCACTCCAGACCAGGATGGCCCTGCATCCCCTGCTCACCACTCTGCCCTAGCCCAGAGGAACAGCATTCCAGGCCATGGGTACTGGGAGAAAGAAAGCAGGTCTGGTAACCCTTTGGAGCAAACAACAGCTTCTCTGCCAGCACCCGCAGCCTTGATGGGGCTGCAAAGCCAACAGCCTCCGCTGCGGCTCATACCAGACCAAACAGTTTTGCTGAGCCCCAACAACAAACAGTTGTGTATTGCCAGCCAGTGCTTGCCCATGCATTGTCCTCTGGGCTGAGCAAGCAGCTGCCACCACCATCCTGCAACCATGAGAGCATCAAAACAACCTCCAAATTGATCTCTGAGACTCTTCTGCAAGCCCCAGTCACGTCCTGCTAGGAACAAGTGTCCGCTCTAGTTACTGTCTCCTAGGAGAGCACCAAGGGCTTCAGGCTGCCACAGAAGGAGCGGACCCAAACATGACATCTCCATGGAGCCCGGGGAATGGCAGGCAGGACCACAGAGATGATGCGCCGAGACAATGGCACAGGGGCCTGGATCAATGGGTCCTGTCCGGGCCCCATGGGGACTCCAGCAGCTTGTACAGGGCTGGGCTGTTGGGGATAGAGAGGGGACAGGGGTGCGTCCCTTCAGGTCCCTTCCCCAGCTGTGGTTCCCCAGCCAATGGGGAGCGGGAGATGGGCACAAGGCAGGGGGAGGCTCCACAGGGTGCATTGCAGAGCCCCAGGTGCAGCACCCCAGCATGGCCCAGCTGCCCGCTCCCCTTCCCCAGCGCTGCCCTCCTTACCAGCAGGGCAGCCCCATCCCTTGTCCTCTGCCTGCTCCCTGCCCTCACCTCCTCCTGGCCCCCTCGCTGTTTGTCACAGCTGTCACCATGGCAAGGGAAAGATTAGCCACAGACCCTCCACTCCTGCCCCAAGCCACTGATTTATATTCATGAGACTTCAAAGCATCTCGCCTGACTCTCCTGCACCAAACCTAATCCTCTGCTGCAGCACCATGCCAACAGCCCTCACTCACAGCAAAGGATGCAGCTGGCAGCCCCAGAGCCCTCCTGTCCTGGCCAGCAGCAGCCGCACACCCACTTGCTCCTGCTCCCCCATGCAAAGTCTGGCCCACAACCATAGGGTACTGCCATGGGAGCCACAAGTAAGAGGTTAGCAGCACAGAGGCAATGTCTTTTGTGTCCTCACCTGCCCAATCCCTCCACCCCTCCAGAGGAGAGGGCTGTGCCTGCCTGGATGGTCAGCCCAGCAGCATTCCTGCATGGATAGCAGCGATACTGCCAATAGCCCATTGTAGGGGCTAACCAGTGCCAGGGCATCACAGACTCCTGCATCCCCACCACAGCCAGCAGGCATAGGGCTAGTCAGGAGCTGCTGCATGTGCAGGGCACAGCCTCGCCAGGCAACATGCCGGGTCCTGCTAGGGACGGATCCTGCAGTGCACCACCAGCAGCAAAGGGGCAGGGGATATGCTGGAGGCCATGGCGTTTGGGGGCACAGGCAGGACCAAAGTGAATACCTACCCCCATCTTGCCCCTGTGGAGTAGTGGGGCAGTCAGGGGTGCCCTCCCATCACTCCGTTGCAGCATGGGTGCAGGCAGGGCTGCAGGCTCCCACAGGCACTAGTGCAAACAGGGCCACCTCCACATCCAACTCATCTGCTCTGTGGCAGGATCACATCGCAGTCAAACACAGCCAGCCTTGCGTGGGGAGCCAGCAGTATTGAGCCACCCTCTGGTGCTGGTGCTGGCTCAGCACACAGGTCCTGGCAGCGGGTGGGCAGGCGGGCAGCAGGTCCCCCATGGAGCCATCTCCTCCAGATGGCGAAGACCATTAGAGCCGCTCTCGCGCGCACGGAGCCATAAAGTTTATGGACCTCATCATTTCACTGTAATGGAAATAGTTAAATCTGTCTCTGTTTAAGCAAACTCTGCCCCCTCAGGAGCATTTGACGAGGGCGGGGGGGACTCCTGTGGGCAGTGGGCGCCTCTGCTCACCATCTGCCACTGCAGAAGCTGAGGCACCCAGCCCTGGCACTCCTGAGAGGTCCCCATCATGCCAGGATGTGGACAGGCATGTGACACCAGTGCCGGGGCTCTGCCTGCACTGCCAGCTCTGGTGCCTCAGTCTCTCATTGGTGTAAGGAAGGTGAGAGCAACATTTGGGGCTACCAGGCAGGATTTGGGACTATGCAAACTCCCTGCCAGCAGGAGATGAGAGGTGATGTGCAGGCTGGGGGGTGATGGTGCAGGGAGCTGCCAGCAGGACAATGCTCACCTGCTTCAGGCAGGGGACCCACAGCTATGCAGGAGTGAGGCTAGGATTCCGAAAATGCTGACCTGCCCTTCACAGGTGGGTGCTTTGGCCCAGCAGACCCGGGTAGGACCAAGCCTGGACCATGCCAGAGCCCACTGCATGGGACAGAAGAGGACATGATGCTGTGAAAGACAGTTTTCATCCTTCACCATTCATTCCCAGGGATTGAGCAGGGGAATACAATCCCAGCACAACCCAGATTGCCCCCAGCTCTTGAAGCAAGACCAGAACAGGGAGAGTTGTGAAAACAGCACCCCTCTGTGCCTCACGGCATCCTCAGCCCTGGCCTGGGGTCAGGAGGTTGGACTTAGGGCTGGGAAGCTCAATGTGTTTATAGTGGGCCAGGTCTGTCCCATGGTCACATGGGGTGGGTGGGTGTGCTGTCTCCAGAACAGTGGGGTAGCGTCCCATGTGTGGGGTCTCACTCAACATCTCCCTCCAGCCCCACATCTCACCAGGGATGGGATGAGACCCAGGGCTACCCCAGCCCCTGGAGAAGATCTCCCCGCCCACACTCAGCCATGGTGGTGGTGGGAGCTACCCCTTCCCCACCATGCAAAGCATGATTAATTACAAAGTAAGTCATTAATATTCACAGCTAATTAAAGATCCTTATCATGAATAATGGAGCTCACTCTCCAAATCATAGGACAAGGATGGAGGAGGGGGAAAAAAGCCCTGTGGGGAGAGGGGGCTGCAGAAGGCCAAAGCCTTGTAGCAGAGGCACAAGGGGAAGTGGTGGTACCCTCCATGCAGGGTACCTGGGTCTGGCAGTGCCCTGGTTGAGGATGGGCAAAAGCTGGGGCAAGCAGGGGAGCTAGTCACCCTATAGCAGGGGCTGGAATCACTAGGGGCTCCGGACACTCCTGTCCATGGGTCTCTAGCTGGCCAGCCCAGTGTGTTGGAGGCGCCTTCATCTCGCACAACTTCCCATGGAGCACGGACCACTGTCCTCACTTGGTGACACATAGCCCCCAGATCAGCTAATGCCCCCAGGATGGGGCTGCCTAGTTCCTGGGGAGCAAGCGGAAGGAGGAGCAGGGGGGCCCGGCATTTTGCCTGAGCTCCTGTTATACAAATGAAAGGTTTTTAGTGGGAAAGACTCCGGGAGAGTAATATATCTCCTATATTGATCGCAGGCCAGGGACCAAGGCACGGCTTAAACAGTAATTGATTTCTAGCCGCCGAGATGTGTTGGGGAGCATTGATTTAACAGCACTGCAGACACACTGCTACTAATCTGATTAAAGTATTTAGCAGAAATGTTATTCTTTTAAAAAAAAGAAACAGAGGGAGGTGTTGGTGCTGCTGGGGGCCAGGGGACGAGGCAGGGCTGTGGAGTGGGGTCAGCATAGCACCCACCAGCAGGGACCTGGGGACAGCTCTGCACCCACACCAGACATGTCTCCATCCAGCTTTGCTCACAGCCTCTCCTGCTGGAGATGCCAAAGACACGTGTGAGCCCAGCAGGATGCAGGCGAAGCAGGGCTAAGGACACGTGCTGGGAGCATGAGTGACATGTGGATCCAGCCAGCAGCCCTGCTGGGTGCTCTGGGCAGAGAGCAGGTGTGAGAGTGGAGGTGAAGGCAGCCCAGGTTGAAGGCACGTTCATGGCTGAGCGCGCGTGTGGCCCACACCAGCACCACAGCAGCCAGGGAGCACCACGCCAAGCACCAAGCTTCTGCAACCTCGCAGAGCACCAAGAGGATGCTGCACCAAGGCACTGTGCACACTACTGACCCTCTAGCCACACAGTATCCCCATGCCTCATGCCCTGCTGTGGAGCTTTTGCATGCTGTCCCCTCCCATCCCACTGCTGAGAGTGGGGATAGATGCTGTGCTGGTGGCGATGGGAGTCCCCCATGCCATTCCCAGCCCCAGCAGAGAGGCACCACTTGCGCAGGTGGAGGGGTTCCTGACGCTCCCCATCACACACATCAGCCCAGTTAATTAACAGGCGATATCAAACAAATAAATTATTCCTGCTTCCTATTGATTCTAATTTACTGGCCCCTGGAGAGCCTCAGCTAATTTATCCCACCTGTCACCCCTGCTTAGCAGCTGCACTAACATCTGCCCTACTCCTTTCACCTCTCCCACTCCTCCATCTTTGGGGCAGAGCTGGGTATAGCCATAGAGCTGATGCCACCCCATGCTGCTGCTCATCATCCCCTGGGATGCAGCTGCAGCCCTGACTTCTCCCGGTGATGGCAGATGCCCCAGTGGTGGCAGCCCAGAGAGGGAGACTGGCTACACATGCTCTTGGCACCCCTTGCTCCCTGGGGATCAGCTTCATCCAGGGATGCCCTGGCTCCTGCCAGCCCTTTCCCCTCCCCAGTACCACCAGAAAGAGTGGTGGTGCCAGTTTTGGCTGCCCAAGCGCAGCCCCATCTCTCTGTAGGCCCAGCCCATGTCCCACAGGAGAGCAGCCGGATTTACCTGCTGTCCTGGAGAGAGGGCACAGCTGCCCCTGCTCCAGCCTTTGATATGTGCCTCCTCTGCAGGAGGCTGATCAAAGCCTGAGCTCCTCCCAGCTCCCTCCCCTATGGAAGTCGGATCAATAAATCAATCCCAGCTCAGCTGCTGACTGCACATCCGTTTGCTCCCAAGCAGGCCTGGTTGGGAGATCCCAAGGAATCACTGGGTCCCAGCATCCATCTCTGCCTGCTTTGGGGGGTAACTGAGCCACCAATGCCACACTGGCCTAATAAGGCATCACCCATGCCAGCCCAAGATATTGGACATGATGGTGGCAGCTGCCAGCCCTTGGCAGCCAGGAGTACCAACTGCTTGGGTCTGGGCAGTGCCCAGTGATGGGTCCTGATTCTTCCCTGGACCACAGCAATGTTTGCACAAGGCTGGGCTTTGTCTGGAAGGACAAGCAGCAGTGTGTGTGACCTCCTCAGGGCACAGGGATGTTGGCTGGCTCTGCCAATGGATGCTCTGGGCAGCAGCCTGCCTACACAGAGCCAGCTGTGAGCTGGACACAGCCAGAGCAGCCCTGGCCTCACCTCAAGTCTGGAGAGCAACCAGCCCATGCCCTATGGCGGCAGCTGGAGGCTGACCAGAACTGAGGGACTGGGTCAGGAGCGCAGCCTGTGGCCTGCCTGCTGCTCCAGGCACTGGTGCTTTCCAGAACTGACTGAGCTGGATTTCCTTGGGTAGGACAGGTTAAATATATCCTGGCCAGAGGCCAGCAGCAGGCTACTTGCCACGTGCCCATGGTCTGAGCCTACATGGAGCATTAGGTGCTCAGACAGGGGTCAGCCAGCATTTGGCTTGGGGAGGGAGTGACTCCTGGCGTCTTCCCCCACGTCCTTGGTGTTGTGTGTCCTTCCCCAAGCCCTTGGTGTCCCCCACGCTGGTCTTCCCGAGCAGAAAGTGGAGCAGTGACAGCTTCACTGCTGTGCAAAGGGGTGGGTGAGGAAGAGCGGCGGATGCTGCTGGGAGCCCTGCTGCCAAGGTGGCTGTGGCCAGAGGGGCTGGCAGGTGACTCACTCACCCTGGTGATTCATTCCAGGCGGCTGCAGGAGCAGCCACGGCAGCTTCAGCTGTGCTGGGACGCCTCATCCATCTCCAGCCCTTGGCTGAACTGGTGACCCGGCTCCCACGAAGGCACTCCTCATGGATGCGGGTGCCACCAGCCTCCCCACCGCTGCCCCACCACTGCCCTGGAGAGGCCGTGGGGTGCCCGGTGGGTGTGAGGCTGCAAGCTCCCACACGCTTGGCATGGTCCCCCAGAGGGGTGTGGGTAGGAAGAGCGGCTGGCAGCGCTGCAGCAGGGAGATAAGCTCCCCGCTCATCCTCATCGCGTGTGACGGGAGGGAGATTTATGGCTCCGAGATGCGATTTGTTGCGCGGCTCCAGCACAAGGTATTGATCACTCCTGGTTGCTCCCGCTGCTCCCTCACCTCCCAGCCCCTCCTGACTGGTGAGGCTAGCAAGCTGGCCCTGCCGGTTAACTCTTCCAGACCTGGGAACCCCCCAGGGCAGAGCATCCCCTCTGTGCTGTAGCAGTCAGGGCAACAAGGAGCTCCCTAGGTCCAGGCTGGCTAGGATGCCAGGGCCCCTCTCTGGGGACAATAGCAAGGTTTTCCCAGCTGGGGCTCAGAGCAGAGCAGGCAGGGGTAGTTTGGCTGGGTTGGCAGTGCAGAACACCCCTTGGCAAGGAGAGGGGCCAAGGGCAAAAAGGGGGGAATGGAGGAGCCGAGGGGACAGGGATGTTAGGCAGTGATAAGGGGACAGAGCAGCGGGGATAGGCATGGCGCCAGGGATTAGTGCTGAGTATATGAGGATAGCTGGTGGTGACAAAAGGATGGTGCTCAGGGAACAGGATGTGATGAATGGCCACGAGCAGTGCCAAGGTCACATGGACAGCAGCGTGCACCGAGCAGTCCCAGGGGCTGCTGCAGGGCTGATGCCAAGGGGATGGGGATAGGGACAGACGAGGGGGACGGGGATGGGACTGTGGGCGGCTCTGCAGCAGCAGCAGGAAACGATGTGTGAAATGAAGAGTTCCTGCCCAGTGCCCAGAGGGAGCGTGCAGCATACTGAGCAGGGCTGGGGCCGGGGAAGGGGCAGCAGGGGAGTGCAAGGCCGCGGGGGTCCCCAGCACCACATGGGGACCCTTGCTGGGTGCCCCTTCTCAGCATGGGGCTGTGTGTCTTCTGCAGGGAAGAGGGAGGGGGCACTGGGCGTGGGAGCGGTGGGCGGCTGCCACGGGGCTAGAGGCTGTGGGGGCACATTCCTGCTAGATCGAGCCCTCGCTGCCCCCCTCTCTGAGATGCCCCAGCCCCGCGTACCCACCACCCCCTCCCCGCTCGCTGCCTGGTTCCCCGCTGCTCCGCAGAGATAATTAGATCCGCTATTTCGGCAGGTTCCGCATCCCTGCCAGGCGGATCTGCAATCAGCCTTGAGAGGGCCCGGGGTTCCCACACCTGCACACCCCCTCCTCACCACCGCATCACCCCCGTGCAGGGGCACCTTGCCTGACCCTGCTGCCTCTGCCTGCCTCAGCTCCCTGCCTGCCAGTGACCTGCAACCTGCACCCCTGAGACAATCCGGGGTGCCGACAAGAGGGGCCACACACTCCTCTCCTGTGTCGATCATGTCTCCCCACAACCTCCAGGATCACAGCCTCACACCAGCTCCTCTAGAGGATTCAGCTCCATTCCCAAAGCAGCCTGGCTGCATATGTATCTGTGTAGGGGGTGGCACAAACCCCAAGTGCAAGCAGGAGCAGCTCCTCAGGAGATGCCCTACATCTCCAGCCCCCATCCATCCCTGGTTCCAATGTTTCCGTCTTCCTGCGGCACCCGGGGAAGACTTAAATAATTCACAGAGGTGAGCTGGAGCGCAGATGCTCCCGCAGGCAGCTGGGTGCAAGCAGGCAGGAGCGGCTGGGCAGCAGTGATAGCGGTGCCATCCCCACTGGCTGCCCAAGGCCTGCTGGCACCTACCAGCAGAGAAAGACAGGTTGGGCCTCAGTATTCATGAGGAAAAACACTGAAAACATCATCCTGATACAGCTCAGCAGACGTGGGAAGTGAGCAGTGTGCCCAGGGAGCCCCACACCAGCTCTCCCCCCACCATCCCCTCTGCCCCTTATCTCCTGTGCAGGATCCCAGATTGATTCCAGAGAAAACCTGTTGTTAAACTGGCAGCTCCAGCTATAAATTCAGATCAGTAATTTAAGGGGATAGAACTATTAATAGAACATAAAAATAACCACTTTTTTCTGAGGCATGAAGCTGGGAGTGAAGGTAAGGGTGCCCGAATGACTTGCACAGCCACCTCCTGGTCCTGCTCAAAGCCCTGGCACTACCAGTGCTGGCATGGTGGAAAGATTGGTGAGCATTACTGTAATTAATTGCCAGCTGTTCTAGAAGAGGGGAGATCAGCATCCATCAGGAACGAGGTTCTGATGGACTCCAAGGCTGCTGCACTACCTGACAGCCCCGCTGTTACACCCTCCATCACTCAGCATGGCCATGGCCACCATGCTAGCCCATTGGCTTGGAAAACCATTGGAAACAGATATCATTACACTGAAGATACTCACCAGGGTGTTTCCACTACAGTCCCATTATCTGTGCTGCTAGCTACACATTGAACTGATGCTGTTCAATGCTGCCTGCATCATCCTCAAAGTCCCATGTCACCACAGAGCTGGCCTTCCTAACCCACAGGTGATGCTCTCAGGAGCAGCCACACTGTGATACTGAGATCCCATTGCAGCCCAGCTCATTTCGAGAGGATTAGTCTGTGATCCCCCGTGGCCCAGCTCTAGGAAGGAGGGAAGGTGAATTTCAGGGAGATTAACCCAGCAGGATGGGAAATAGAGGTACATCTGCTCATCCAAATGGAAGGAACATCTGCCTTATGGGGGAGTGGATAAAAATAGGCTGACATTTACCTGCCAGCCCCGAACAGGGCAGGTGGAGGGCACCACAGCCAGGCCATGTCCACAGAGGGATACAGGCATCCACTCAAATGGCAGGCATTTATTGCCTGCTGTCCTGCTGAGGCTATAGGGGCAGCATGTGTTATGCAGCGGTGTGGCTATGTGCCTGCAGAGCAGTGTCCTGGAGGAGCTCCGGTGATGGAGTGTCCCAGTGAGGCAGGGGCATGTGCGTGGCACACACAGGCATCGATGCTGGAGCAATAGGACAGCCAAACATGCCTGCTTGGGGCTGTGGCATGCTCAGGGCTGTCTGTGTATGGAGGTGGGCAATAAAGTGGCTGACAGCAAGGTGTGCAGCTGTGGTTGAGCTCAGGGCAGGGCTGGTGCCTGAGACCGGAGCCTGCTGAGGAATTCACTGCTCCCAGGTAGTGATGTGAAAAGGCAGGGCTGGGATACCCAGTAGATATTCCCTGAGAAATGCACAAGGAAGGTGATGAAAACCTGCCTGGGCACCCTCCCCTGCAATCAGCTGAAGAACGCCTCTTAGCCTGTCCAAATCCCTGTAGCCCATGCTGCCATAAAGGGCTGGCAGCACTCTCTGCCCTGCTCAGGAGTTAGGGGATGCCAGGGTGGCTTCTCCCATCTCTCTATTTGCCTTGTCTTCCCATACACCACAGACTAGAGCTGAGCATCCTTCTATGATTGCATTAACATTTCCCATCATTGCTGGCAGCTCCTCCTTGGGATGACACTCTAAATCTTCACAGCCTTCTCTGAGCAGCATAGGCCAGACACCTCACAGCCACAGAGGCCAGGATGCCTCCTCTGGCATCAGTGCCTTGGCATCCCACCACGGAGCAGACATTGATGGTTATGTGCCCAAAGGCTCAGGGTGCCTGCCTAAGCTGACACAAGCAGCCTGCCCCACAGCCAGTTACCCATGTCCCCAGGGCTGCAATAGACCTGAGAGCCCCCCGCACTCCTGTCCCTTGGCCCCAGCAGCGATCCAGCCCTTTTCTGGCCCAGCACCAGGCCCGCCCCAGCAAGCCCAAGCCCTGGCTGCCAAGAAGGCAGTGCATGGTTGAGTATGGGAAGGGTTAACAGCTGTGAAAGCAGAGCCTCCCCTTCCTCCCCCTGCTGCTGTGTTTTACAGGCTGGAGCTATTACCAGGAAATGTTCCCATCAGCACCATTGATCCCCTTGTTTACAGCCCTATAATCCTCAGCTTTTGACTCAGGAGCAAAGATGAGGAGGTGGCTTTCTCCTGGGCATCACCTCTGCCCTGCCTGCATCCCTGAGCAATGTCTGCCTGGTTCCAACGCCAGGCTGACATGCACCAAACCCTGCGGCGCCTGGCTGGGCCCCGTGGTCTCTTCAGCCCATGGGAAGACTATGGAGGGTGGCATGGGGGAAGGTGTCTGTGGCAGTGGCCACGGCCCTACTTGAGCCGGCCTGTGCAAGGAGCCAGGGGTTCCCCTCGCCTCCCGGTCCCAACACACGGGTGTGCATCCGCCAGCTTCCTGACACCTGGTCTCAGGGCCCCATGCGGCAGCACTGCTTTGTTCTCATTAGTGCCATGAGTGGAGCCGTCACGCTAAATTAGGGACCCTCCCGACACCGACACGCAGCATTGCATCTGCCAAGCCAGCAGTGGCTGACAGCCGGGAGAGCCCAGCACAGCGGCAGCACACACCCTGGGAGGCTGCAGGCAAGGCAGGCTCATGATGTGGGGCACTGGGCTTGCACAGCCCTGCCTGCCCCTGCACCTGTGTGTCAGCTCTTCCCAGCCCAGCAGGGCTTGAGTGTTACCCTAGACCCCTATGTCGGAGCTGTGGCTCTCCCTTACCCTTGACGGATCTGAGATGAGGCTCTCCCTCACCTTTGATAGAGCTGAGATCTTTCAGACCCGTGCTGATCATCTCTCAGATGCTTTGCAGGGTTTCCATCACTGAGACTTTCATGAGCTTTTGTAATTCTTCTGGCTCTGAGGACACTAGAGCTTTGCCACCTCCCAGTGTTCCCTGGCATATCCCTGGATTGTGCCTCCCTCTGCTCACTTGATACTGCCTGGCTGCACCCCATCCACTGGCCCCTGCTCTGCTAGGATGTATATGCTTCATTCCCATCCAAAGCTCTCACGGAAGGGGTTTACCTTCCTTCCCTTGGGAGCCTACAGGAGAAGTAAGGAGTCAGGCTTCCCAGTCGGGCTGGAGCAAGGTCATAGCCTGTCTCTGCTGGGGCTGGTCCGGGCTGGCCCAGTCTGGGCAAGTCCCAGGGCTGGGCTCCCCATTCCTCCCATTCTCTGTGCCTCCCAAGCCCGCCTTTGCAGCACAAGCCCTTCCAAAGCATCACCAGTTCAGCACACTGCCCTGCTCTGTTCAGGGCTGTGCTCCAGCCTCAACAAACCTCATGTCAAATCAGTTAGCCTTACAGCTGTCAAAAACTGTCCCCTGGCACCTTTCCCCTTCCCTGATCCCCAGTCACCGGGGGCTAGGATCATTGCTGGGGTGCTGGATTGTCAGCACCCCAGCAATGCCCCTTTCTGCAGGTGCCAGCAGATGGGCCATGCCCAGCCGTCCCTTTCCCCTGTGATGTCACACCACTGGGCACTCACTGTTTGGAAGTCACTGCCGTTGCACTCCTCATCGCCGAACATGCACTGGACAAGCATCTCTCCCAGGTCCAGCTGGTGGCCCACGCGCCCATAAAACTCTTCAAGGTCAAAGGGGCGGCTCTTCTCCTCCTCATTTATGTCCAGTGTCCTTCGCAGAGCCTCCAGCCTCTTCCTCTCTGTGCTCTCTGGCAGCAGCGGCTGGCCAGCCTCATCCAGGAGACCCAGCATCTCCCCTGCCCAGTACAGGTCATGGCTGGAGAGCTGCGAGAAGCGGACAGGGTTGAGGTTGCAGATGGTGATGGCAGGGAAGATCTTGCTGCGTGCCGTCACCTCCTCCAGTTGGGTGCTGTGGGGATACTGGTAGTACAAGCCCACACACTTGGCGTACGTGTGGATGAGGAGGCCCAGCGAGCCCAGGAAGGCCAGCAGCCACAGCAGGTTGCGTGCGGTGTAGCGCCCATGCCGGAAGATGTGCTGGATGCCGTGGAGGGTACAGTGGCTGGCAAACTCCTCCAGGCTGCGTGAGCGCTGCTGCGGGGCCGGGGCATCCCGTGCTGGGTGCACTGCAGGACAGTGCCCCTTAGGAAGGGCTGCAGTGGGCTCGGGGGGATCCCAGGGGCGTGGAGGGAGCCCCCGGGTTTCCTCCAGCCACATGCTGCTGCCCGGCTTTGGCACTCCCCAAGGCGCTGGAGGACGTTTGAGGAGAGGATGATGGGCACAGCGAGCTGGGGCTGTGCGACAAGGCAGAGTGCACAGTGCCGGGGAGGGATCGGCACTGCGTGGTACTGCCCGCACCCTGCCCCTGGCAGGAAGCTCTCTGAGTGCCGAGACCACAGGCTACTTAGCGTTCGCCGCATCCCGTCCTGCAGGAACCAGAGCCAGAGGATGAAACTTCCTGGAAAGCTCAGGGTTCGCTCCCTGCCTGTCCCCTGGGAGTGCGGGCAATTAGCTGGAGTTCTGCTCTCCTCCAGCAATCTACGTGCACTTAGCGTGGGCTCTCCGGGGAAGGAGAAGTGGGCAACTCCCCCACATCCCCCAGTCTCAGCATGTAGGAGCCAGCTAGGCAGGGCTGCATGCCCCTGAGCTCAGAAGAGATGCATATGCAGGTGTGATTCAGGGGGCAATGGCTCTTTGGCTACAGGGATGTGGGGGTATCCCAAGATCTGCACCAGCCTTGCAGGAGCATAGCTCCCAGGCATCAGACTGGTCAAGGAGCTGAGGCACTGGGTATCACAGCTTCTGCAGCCTTGGGCTCCAGCGCCCCCAAAAGCTGCAATGGGTCAGGTTCCCATGAGCACAGGGCAGGGTACTTGGGGAGCAGTGACACAGACCCAGTGGAAGTGCCAGTGTTGGTACCACCTGCATGCCGCTGTGGGGATGTTGCCAGGCTCTCCAGCATGGTCCTACCTTGAGTCTGGGAGCTCTGGTACAGTGCTGGGGTTGGCACAGCTCAGCACCTGTTGCCCTTGAGGTGTATAGAAGAGGCAAAGTCTTTTATGAGGCCAGCAATACAGCTGAGGAAAAAAGTTGCTTCTGAGCATTAAGAAACACCTGTGTACCTGAAAGTTTATCTCTTTCTGAACCATCTCCATTGGTCTAGTAAAAGATATTGCCTTTCCCTACCAGGCCCACCACACATGTATTGTCTTGGGCAGACCCACAGCGCTGTCTCCCTGGCCGTGAGAGCAGAGGAGAGACACAGAGCAGAGACACATCCATGGGGTCAGGGAGGACAGGCCAGGGCTGGGAAGCATGCTCAAGATGTGTTTCCCCACCCTGTTTCTGCTTCACACACCAGTACCAGTGCAGGAGCTCGCTGTGAGGGATGATGGGTAAATCAGAGGTGAGGATGCTGGGGCACAGGTAGGACGGCAGAGCCCAGGTCTGGAGGTGGGCAGGACTGGTGTCTCTGCTGCCCAGCCTCTGTCAGCCCTTGCTGAGCACCTAGCGGGTATGAAGTGAAAGGCACTGCAAAGCCCCACTGTGTCTGCAGCCATGTGGTGGCGATGCTGGCCCTGCCCATGTGCACTCCCCTGGCCTGTGCTCCCCAGCACAGCTCTAAATCCATTAGCTTTGCATAATTAGATTTTTCTCAATTACCAGATTATGATAATTAACAGCTCATTTGTAGGAGGCAGTGCCTAATCCCAGCATCACGCTTGGCTCCACGCCAACCTGGCTCTCACGGCTGCCGGCGCTGGGATGGCAGGCAACAGAGCAAACACCAGTACAGGAAGCCCTGACAGGCAGCCTCAGGGATACTCCCACTACTTCCAAAAGCTCTCCAATACTGGTGACCCACACCTCGCCTGCACTGCCTGGCCAGCGCAGCCTGTCTGAGAGCATCAGACCCCAAAATCAGGGACAGCATCCCCTGGCAAGGGGAGTCAGCAGGGTTTTAGAAGTGGCTCAGGCACCCATACAGCCCCAGAGATGAAAAAATACTGCCTGCAATGTCTCTTTCTGCAAGCTGGCACCAAAGGAAACCACTGGAGAGGTTAGCATCATGGCTGGCACAGCTACAGCCATTAAGAGGCTTGCTAATGAACTTTTCTAGTCAATAATGTTGCTGAGGAAGGACAGAAGAGCAGGGTGGTGGGAAGCAGCCACCAGTAATGTACCAATCTTCATCATGGGAAGGCAGGGCAGTCCATGCAATTACTGCTCATCAACAGAGCTTCATCCCTAGTAAAATAACAGAACAAATATCAAGAGAAAAATGCTTCTGAGGACCTCGAGGGCAGAGGAATGAGGAGCAATAAAGATTTGCTTGGAGCTCACACAGAATAAATCTGCCCAGCCTGACTTGATTGTCTTTTTTTGGGTAAAATTGCTAAATTAAATGATGGAGAGGACACAAGAGGTGTGATATATCAGGCTTTTATTAAAGCATTCGATAGAGTATTTCAGGGAATTAATTCTATTTAGCAGAGACAGCCCTGTCTGGGCCTGTTGAAGCCAAGAAGGTGAGGGTGATGGGGTGGCATTGAGGTGCATGGGGCGCATGGTGGCATCCTGTGACACCAATGGATCTCATCTCCCACCCCAGGTGAACATGCTGCAGCTCTCGCTCCATGTCCTGGCTCCTGGGACAGCAGTGCCAGGAGCACCAAGGTTGTATCCAGAAAAGTTGGATGCAGCCCCATGGGGGCAATGCTTGTAGCCAGCCCAGGTGCCCCACTGCACTCATCAGGGGACACCACCTCTGCATGCCCAGGGCCATCCTGCAGCTTCAGGGCTCTTCTGCTCCTGCCATGGGCTCTGCCTGCAGAGCTCTAGCTGGGAAGAGGCATGGAGCATGGGCAGTGGCCATGCCCAGCCAGGCACAGCTGGCTGGGATGTCTCAAGCCATTCCTGTGTGTCTCCTTTGCCCGGCATTTCTGAACTTCTGCCATGAGCACCTCCAGGCAGGGGATCTGGTCCTGCCTCTCTGCCCAGCATGGGTGGCAACTGCAGCTCATACAGGCAATAAATCAGGCTGCTTGCCAGGAGGTGACTGCGCAGCCCCTGCTGCTGCAGCTCCCGTTTCCCAGTATATGATTTCCCTGGGCTGCCTGAGAGCCTCCTGGGTTTGTGCCACTGGTCCCAACTCCCTCAGCTCTGCCTCTTGTCACCGGATTTTGCCAAAGGCCCTCAAGCGTTCCTGTGTCCAGGAGCAGCATCTCCCAGAACCTGGCCCTGATGAGGAACGGAGCTGCCCCAGACTCATTGCCCGATGGCCTGGGAGCCAGATGAGCCTCAGCAAGGCAGCTTCAGTCAACCTCAATGGCATTTGCTCCTCAGCCAGATCAGCGCAGGGTCAGAGGTCACAGGGCAATTTCCGACATGGCTTTCTCAGCAGCGGAGCAGCCCATGTGTGGCTCTTGCTGGAAGCCACCTGGAGCATTTTTCCTTGAAAACAGTTTCTCCTGACTGGGGGTCCCTTGATGCTCACACTGAGCACCACACACAGGAGTTACTCTCCCTGCTGCAGCCTCCTTTCCTCTCATCAAGGAGGTCCTCTTGCTGTCCCCTTCAGCTTCAATAGTCCTTTCCTAAGTCCCATCAGTCAGGGACTGAAGGCGCCAGAGGTGATAGCAGGCTCTCTTATGGAAGCACGATGTAGGGCAGCAAGGGAGAATGTCCTGCTGGTAGAGCACACAGAGTGATGAGGTCCCTGGGAGCTGTGAGATGCTGGGGAAGCTGGTGGAGAAAGGGCTCATGAAGGCACAGCTTACCCCCATGCCTGGCCAGCCAAAATGCTCCATAAGAGAGGCACTAAATACCCATGAGACCATCCAGACGTCCCAAGTGGGTATGATGAGCAAAGCACTAGCAATTCAGAAGCTGAGCAGAGAGAAAAGGCACGTGATTTTGAGGCACCAGCAGATTCCACCATGCCCCACGCTTTTCGGGTAACAGAGGAAGCTATCAAATGAGGCGCATCTGCAGTGGTCCCAGCAGCAGCCTCTCCCCTTCTAGCAATCTCCTCTCTCCCACCAGCCTCTTTCCAGTTCCTCGAGCTGGTGCTAATCCCCTAATCTGTGCAAAGCAACAATTTTCTGCATGACACAGCGGCTGGTTTGAGATCTGTATCCCTCCTCCCCCAAAAGCCAGCTCTGTTAGCAGCAGCAGCAGGTATCTGGTGTGACAGGCACCAGCTACTTCTAATAAAACTATGTTTTATGTGGCCCTATTTCTGAGCTGATAATTATCCCTCACCTTGCAACATGCTGTGCTGCCATGTGTGCTGAGAGGAGGGGATGCATGCTTTGCAGGGCATTCCTGGACCACAGCCTCCTGCCAGCAGGCTTTGAGGAGCCAGTGGGGAGATACTCAGGGATGAATCCTGCCCACCACTCTGTCTGCTGAGCCGTCCCTCCCCTCTCCGCATCGAGGCCGCGTTCCCTTTAATCTTGCACAGCAGCAGAGATGGATTTTTCCCTGTGAGCCAGATGTGTTGCATGGAGCATAAACACCCGCGACAGTTGTTGTGCTCCTCAGTGCGAAGGCATCAGATGTCTGCATTAAAACAAAGCTCTCCACTTAATTACTCAGGCTGATAATTCAGCTCATGGAGGCGGCTCTGACTGAGAGCAGAGGGCTGGATCACAGCTGGGACTGGAGAGCCTTAGAGTGCACATTAATCCCATCTCTCCCAGCCCTGATTAACGGTGCTGGAAACCTGCCCACCCTCGTCATTCCCAGGGGAAGGGTCTGTCCAGGTACCCACTCGTTGCCCCACCAGAGGGGCCCAGGCTGGTGCCTGAGGGGCTCTGCTAACCACTTGCTGCACCAAAATACCCTCTTCCCAGCATATTCAAAGAGGGGTCCAGGACGTGGGGAACCATTACTTGGAGAGTGCTCTGCTGCCCTGGGAGCACCCGTCCACTGAGTCTGGAGCCCAAGGGCGATGCACACAGGATGAGAAGGGCAGGGTTTCGGGGTCAACCTGTGTGGGGACCTGCTGCCAGATTGCGGCTGGCAGGAGCTGGGGCCAGCTGCATGGCCAGGCTCAGCAGGACCAGGCAGATGAGCAACGGCTGTCTCCTGACCGTGCTAACCTGTGTTTCTCCTTCCACAGATCAGCAAATACCTCCTGCAAACAAATTCACCGTGTTCCCCTCTGTCAGCACCGGTGTTCAAGGTGCTTTCCTGGGGAACCCCTCACGATCAGGGTAGGCGTGTGCCTCCACCCTGTGGACAACCATCCTGCTCTGACTGTCCCTCTGGAATGGGATGCTCACACAGGGCTGCTCCCTCAGACCCATCTCCCCTGCCCTCTCCCTTCATGTTGATCCCCCACCTCCCCTACCCCTCTCCCCATCCCTCCTGACCCCAGTGTCTGGACACCCCTGGACCTGGGGCATCCCTTTCTCAACAGAACCCCCTTCCCCGGGCAGCCTGCTGGCTGGCAGTGCTGCAGATCCACCTGTGGGGTCCTGTCTGCCCAGGGAGACTGATTTCCTCCAGCTCTGCTCCTGCCCTCTTATCTCTCCTCCCCAGACTGCATGCCTTGCACCATGGCCCGGGTGAGCAAGAATGATAGACCCCATCCTGCCCTGGCTGAGCAACCTAGGCTGGTGCTGGGCACGCAGAGCAGCCACAACTGATGCAGGCAGGCAGGGAGCTGTGGGCAGCAACATCCCAGCAGGGCTCCAAGGGTTAAATTGTCATGTATTCAGGGCCACGCGCTGGCCAGGAATTACACTTTTATCGGCACACGGTGCTGCTGCCACTTGAATTGGGATTGGGAACTCTATTTCCAAGCTCACCCAAATTATTCTCGAAGAGATAAAGCGCGGTGCAGAGCAGCGCCGGCGCTTCATTAACATTCCCCAACCCATTCAGCTTTAAACGAAGATTGCTTGCCTCGGAAAATGATAAAATTGAACATGTGAAGCAGGGCATTATGTGCCATCAGCCGATATTATTTCCCACGCAGGGGCCAAGCAGAGACACAAACAGCTATTTATGCAGTGCCTGGCCAAGCCGGGGTGGCTTGCGGGGGGCGCGGGGGAGCAGGTGGCAGGGGAACAGGGTGGGTGGTGAGTGCCCCTTTCACATCCCTGGGCATGCAAGGGGCTGCCCGCATGCTACCAGGGCTGCTCTGTCCTCTTGGGAACTCCTGGGCTTGTGCCCAGGATGCAGGATGGGTTTGGGGACCACAGACCTGCTTTGTGCATCAGGAAGGGGCTCAGGGGTGTGAGGGATCCCCCAGCCCCAGCTGGGGCATCTCCATCTGCTGCTCTGCCCCTCGGTGTGCATGTTCCTTGCTAGGGCTGAGCAAGTGGAGCGCTGGCTCCATGTGCAGGAGGGGGTCCCACATCCTGGAGCTGGCAGGTGCTGGGGAGCACTCACACATGGGGAGCCTCTCTGGAGGCAGGCAGCAGAGAGCTGAGCAGGCAGTAAAGGGCTGAGCGTGCAGGCCCCCAGGGCTGTGATTGGATTTTCCTTGGCCACGCTGAGACTATTGATCCAGCTGTAATTAAAGTCGCTCCAAAACCTGACTCATATTCAGACTTGGGAGGAAGGAGTTTCTCTGAGAAAAACCCTTTGCTCCCCATGCGCTGGCACAGCATGGAGCTCAGCCATGCTGGGGTGCTGCCAGCACTTCTCAATCCTCTACCGGTCACTGTCCCTAAGGGGCACCCTGCCTTGGGACCGCCTGGGGCAGCAGCTCCCCGTCAAGGCAGTGTCCTGCAGTGACCCCGATAAGGTTCAGTCCTCATGGGGTCTGTGCTGCCTGGACCCTATAGCCCAGGATGAACACAGGCTATTTGCTCACCAAGTGCCTCAGACACATCCCTAAGATGAGTACTGGCATGTGGAGAAGAGCCTGTTGAACCTATGGTGCACCAGAGAAGCATCGGGCTGCTGGCGGGACCCGCGGTGCGCAAAATCCCTTCTCCAGGTCAGAGGCAGCCAGGGAGGTGTGAAGGCAGATGAGGGGCCTACGAGCATTTATAAGTGTGTGTGTGCAGGGGCTTGCACGCCCAGCCCTGCTGCCAGCACCGCCGCCAGCCCCGATGCTATTCCCGGTATTCGCAGCAGGTCGGGACAGGCACCGAGGAGGGGGAGCTGCTGTTTCATCAGGGTCCCCGCAGCCCCGCCTGGAGCCCCCGCCAGAACGCGGAGCCAGCAGGAGCTGGGGACTGCGCAGGGAGCCCGTGTGTCACGCATGCCGGGGAGCGGAGCCCCCGGGCAGCGCCGGGCAGGGCAAGGGCGTTGAGGCAGGCAGGTGGCTCCATCTGCAGGGCACTGCCCGGCCGGGAGCCCCAGTGCTGGCAGTCCCCACCGCCACACGCAGCCGCTCTGTCTGTGGGGCACACCGGCAGGGGACAGAGGACAAGGACACCGGCTCCTCCTGCTCCCGGGAAGCGGTGCCGGGAGTCAGCTTCCTCCCTCACCTCTGCCCGCTCCAGCGTATCCAGTGCCCGATACTCCCTACACCTCCAGAGCACCCTACCCCTGCAGCGCTTGCATCCCTCCAGTGCTCTCTTAAGGTACCCCTACCCAGGTATCAGGGCAACCCACCCCCAAAGGCGACCCCAACCCAGCACCCCTATTTTTCCTGCAGCCGGCACTGCCACCCCACACCCCGGGGCATCCCGCACCCAAAGATCCCGCGAACTGCACAAGGAACCGTCGGGGCGGCGGTTCGGGCCCCGCAGCGGCGGGAGGCGGAGCCGGGAAGGGGCTCCACCCCTGCCCCCGGCCCACATAGGCAGGCCAGGAGGGCCCCTTACTCTCGGAGCTTGCGCCTTTCTGGGCCCGCGCTGTGGATGCCGGCGCCGAGCGTGGGGGCAAAGCTCCGCGAGGGTCCCTGCGAAGCGGAGGCTGTTCTGCCTGGCTGCGGGATGCTGCTGCAGCGCTGCGGATGGCGACTGGTCCGACTCCTTGCCCGGCTGGAGCGGGTGCTGCCGTTACTGGAGCTCAACGGTAGCGTAGAGGAAGGTGGGTGCGTGCAGCCTCTGTGTCTTAGGCGCTCAGGGACCTTCGGCTCTGTTGCGAGTGAGGCCTGGGAGAGCTGAGGGCTGGCCTCCTATCCCGGCTGGCCACCCGTTCCTGTTGCCCCTAGACTGCATCCAGATTGCTCGGCACTTCGAGGCGACGCGCCAGAGATGCTGCCACCTGGAGCAGGACGGGCGTCGGGCCCGAGAGCAGCTGGCTCGTGTGGAGGCCGAGCGGGCAGCGCTGGAGGTGAAGCTCAAGCACGCTCGCAACCAGGTGGAAGTGGAGATGAAGAAGCGGTTCCGGGCAGAGGCTGAGCTGCAGAAGCAGGTCGGGGGGTTGGTTGCAGGGGTACCCCCTGGGGCTGGGGGCAGGCACCCCAGCCTGTTCATCAGCGCCCGCCTTTGCTTGCAGGAGCGCAAACTTCAGGTGTTCTTCGAGTCCCTGATGAAGGAGCCGTGGGGCAGCAAGATGCTGAGCGGAGAGCAGTGCTCTGCCCTCAATGCCCTGGCTGGCTGGTGCCTCGGGGCCACCCTGGTACCGGGCAGTAGGTGAGCAGGGCTGGTAGTCCTTGCCCCAGCCTCTCGGGCATCCCTGGGCTTGGCCGTGCCCCTCTTCCTTCTGCTGGGCTCCTGGGGCTGGCTGGGCACAAGGGTGCTGGGGCTCTGCAGGGGCATCAGCCATGAGTTTCCAGGGGTGGCTGTATGAAAGGGTGCTTGCTCGGGGACCACGGGGGTTACCCTGGCCTGGCTGATCACCAGCTCACTCTGCAGGTCATCTGCAGTGGATGAATCATGCCAGTCCCTCTTGTCCCACTCGGACATCAGCTATGACCGCACTGAGGATGATGTGGTAAGGAGTGACCCACTGAAACTCCCAGGGTTCAGCTTCTCCCCAGCAGTGAGCGGGTGGTTTTGCCTCAGTCCTGCATCCCTTGTGTTGCCATGGTTAGGGGTGGGCTGTCCCAAGTGGCTGTTGGAGCCGTGGGTGGATGTTGGGGGTTTCTCTGCCCCTGACAGCCCCAGCCTTCCCTCTGCCTTTCAGGATGTTGATATGACAACAGTGGTGAGGACCCTGAAGCGCAAAGCCCAGGAGAGGCAGGTAGGGGAGAAATGCTAGGATGTGGCAGCCCGGGGGGCTTGTATTGAGGAGGGGCTCTGCCCCTCCATTGGTGAGGATCTCCTAGGCCTGTTCTACTCTCCTGCACTATGCCTGTGGGACCCTCTGCCCATACAGGTCCTAGGCTGCCTATGTGGCCCAGGCTGAAGTGCTGGCCCTGGGCCATATGGGGTTAAGGGCACCCAGATACTTCTCCGTGCCAGCACAGGAGACTACAAGGAGCCTGGCAGGGGGGTTAATTTATTGATGCTGGGCTGGGAGCATTTGCTGGTTTCTCAGCAAACCTCCCACGATCAATAGAAACTCCATTACCCTCCACTGTGGCCCAGCTGGGCTCCTCAATAATTCATCCTCATGTGCAGGCATCCTGTACCTCACTCTGCTCACACCTCTGCATTGCAGGCCTGGGCTGGCCTCCCCCAGCCCCAGGGCTGGCCCTGACCCGGGCAGGGGGGCTGGATCCCCATGGTACCTTTTATGGGGCAGGCAATGTTGGGGGACATGGTAAGACCAGAACCTTTTGCGGGGCTCAGACCAATTGGCTTGGGTGCTCTGGGGTGGGGGACAGATTGCCTGCCTTCCCTTCACCCAGTCTTCTCTGTCCCCAGCGTGTGTCCCTGGCCCCTCAGGTTGGCCCTGTGGTGATGGCGAAGCGGCGCCGTTCTTCTGTGGCACCCCTCAATGCTGTGAGTAGGGATGCCAGCGTGACCTGGGCCTGGCTGGGGTATATGGGCTGCCCTGGTGGAAGAAAACAATGCTGCAGCCCTCAGTCTTGCAGGTCTGCAGGTGCTCGGCTGACTTCTCTGGGTGCCTGTGCCCTTCACTGTGGTCCCAGTGGGGACAGCATCCCTGGCTGTGCTGGCCTGTGGGATGGGAAGCAGGTGGAGCAGAGCTGATGGGGAGATGCTAGAGCACTGTGGGCTGCATCTGGGCATGTTCTCATTGACCCCCATCTGCAGGCAAATGTCCCCCCTGCTCCCGAGGTCCCGGACCCTGCTGGCAGCCTCCCGCCTGCAGCTCTGCTGCCAAGCCGCCGCTCTCGCCAGGGACATCGTGCCTCTACATGTGCAGGTCATGGGAAGGGCTAAGGAGGGGACTTGGTGGTGGTGTGGAACCAGCCTTGGGCTGCTGCTGTCACAGAGGAGGGAGGGGATCTGCTGGGGGATGCTTCTCCCCACCATGGGGGTACTGGTGTCCTCTGGACATGCCATATGCAGCTGTCCCAGGGCAGCTGTGATCTGCAGGGATTCCTTAGGAGACACCTCCCCACATCCCAGCTGGTAGTTGGGGCAGTTTGCTTTTCAGAATCCCCTCCACTGCATCCTCTCTCTGCAGAGCTAATCACAGTGTGTGGAACCACCGAGGATCCGGGCTGCCATGCTCCAGTGCAGGAGAGCAGCTCCATGGGGCAGCCAGCACCAGCCCCCTTCTCACCTCCACCAGGCCTTCCACCCCTCCAGCATCAGTTCACTTCCAAAATGGTGTGTGTTCCAGCCTCCCTCCCTTCTCTTGGCTGCTATGGAGAAAGGAGCCCTGCAGTGCGAGCAGAACTGGAGAGGGGAGGGCATAGCTTCCCTCCACTGCACCTCTGCCTGCGCATGGGCTGGATGGAGGCAGTGGGGCTGGTTTGGGGGGATGAAGGAGTTGGTACTGGGTTATCTGCAAGAAGGGGGGGCCCTGACCCTGTTCCCCCTCTCCAGGTGTTCCGCCCCGAGCCATGCGGTGCGTGCAGCTCCCGCATCCGCTTCGGGAAGGTTGCCATCAAGTGCCACCAGTGCCAGCTGCTGCTGCACCCCAAGTGCCAGGGGCAGTGCCCCAGCCCTTGTGTGCCCTGGCCTCGCCACCATGCTTCACCCCTTGAGGTGAGAGGGTACAGCAGTGCTGGGGGGTTGCTCTGTCCCTGTGGGGCTGCCATGTGGTTGCTGCCAGGGCTCTGCCTTCCTGGCTGTTGCTGGGTGGTGGATGCAGAGCAGGTCGGTGTTGTCCCCTACAGGGTGTGGTGGCAGACTTTGCCCCCACCACACCGCCCCTGGTGCCAGCGCTGGTGGTACAGTGTGTGACCGAGGTGGAGGCAAGAGGCTTGATGGAGGTAGGGCCCAGTTCGGTGGGGAGGGTGATGCTGTGGTCCCCACATGGCTGAGCCGCTCTCCCTGCACCGCAGACAGGGCTGTACCGTGTGCCAGGCACAGAGCAGCTGGTGCGGGAGTGGAAGCAGAAGCTGCTGCGAGCTGGGGGCACGCTGCCTGCCCTCAGCAACGTGGCTGAC
The DNA here is from genome assembly GCA_032466535.1 of Forpus xanthops. Classification (NCBI taxonomy): domain Eukaryota; kingdom Metazoa; phylum Chordata; class Aves; order Psittaciformes; family Psittacidae; genus Forpus; species Forpus xanthops. The sequence goes on along the minus strand of JASSUY010031552.1, from coordinate 26,361 downwards.
ATCCATGTGGTGTGCGGGGTGCTCAAGGACTTCCTACGGGGACTCAAGGAGCCACTAGTCACCTTCAGCCTCCACCCTGCCTTCCTGCAGGCTGCTGGTAAGCAGGGGTCCTGAGATGGGGGGAAAAGGAGCTGTTCCTCTGCTAACACTGCTCCACGGTGCTACCACAGACATCCCAGATGATGCTGCCCGTAGCACAGCTCTGCGTCATGTGGTGAGCAAGCTGCCCCATGCCAACAGGGACACCCTGGCCTTCCTCATGCTGCATCTGCTCAGGTGAGTGGCTCATCCTGGCATGGGATCTATCCCTGGATCCATGCCCCGGAGTAGTGAAGCTGGGCTGAGGCTGAGAGGCCCCTTGGTCAGGCAGCTGCTCACATCATCTGTCCCCCCCTCGTAGGGTGTCGCGCAGCCCGAACTGCAAGATGGATGTGCTCAACCTTTCCCGGGTGTTTGGCCCTACACTGGTAGGACACAGCTCAGCTAACCCCGAGCCACTTACCATACTGGAGGATGCACCGCGACAGTGCAAGGTGAGGGGTCCCCGAGGCATGGAGTGTACCCTGGGCTTTGCCACCATCCTCATCCTCCCTCCCTCTCTGCCCAGGTGGTGGCCCGGCTCCTCTCACTGCCACCCGACTTCTGGACAGGCTTTGTGGGAACAGAGCAGGAGAACCCGGTGCAAATGCCAGCCTCGAGGGGTGAACAGGGTGAGATACAGTCCCCTCCCTGCCCTGTGGCTGCTGGGTGCCTGTGTTTGGGCTGAGGTGCTAAAACCACCCCCCTCTCTTGTCCTGCAGCACCATTCTTCTACCCCATCACCTCCCAGGAGCCCATGCCAGACCAGCTGAGCCCCCCGGGCTCCTGCTGCTTCCCCAGCACCCTGCGGAGCTGCGTGGGCATGGGTGCTCATCCCTCGTGAGTGCTATGGGTATGAGTGTCTGGGGGCCAGGGGTGCAGAGCTTGCTGTGCATCCCTGACTCATCTCTCCCCCCGCAGGCGGAAGCCAGCCCCACAGAAGGTGGGCAAGTTCTTTTCTCCCGTGTAGCCTCCTGCATCAGAGGCTCCCAGGGGGCACGGAGGAGTGAAGCCTGCGGGACCAGGCAGCCTGCTTCCCTGTGTGGGAAATGGGGAACATGGCTGGCTCTGCCTGGCTGCAGTGGCGGGAAAGTTTTGAGTATGGTTTCTATTAAATGCATGTAACAAAACAAGCCTGGCTGGGGTTGCTGTCTGCCCCTCTCTGCTGGTGCCAGGGTTTTGGGTGTCACTGGCATGATGGAGCCAGGCGAGGCAGCAAAGAACTGTACTGACAGCAAAGGGGAGCAGTGCTCCCCCAAAAAATCACTGCTTTTGCTGGGTGAGGAGGGCTGGCAGAGCTTCCTCCAGCCCTAGCTGAAGCCCTCCTCTCCCTGCCCTGGAGCCCAGGATACGAGAGGCCCCTCTTTTCAGCCCAGATCTTGGCCTCAAGTAATCAGAGCTGCTGCTGCTTGGGGCAGGCCAACCTTAAAGTGTTTCCAGACTTCCTGGCACCTCAGCTGAGGCCCCTTTAACTCCTTCCTCCCCTCCAGGGCTGGAGCTGCAATGCTCAGGCAGGGCTGGGATGCAGCTCTCTCCTTCTCTCTTCCTTCTAGGTAGAAGCTAGATGAGGCTGTAATAGAGCAAGGGCACAGGAAGGGCTTGTTCCCCAGGTAACTGCACAAAGGGACAGCCACTGCAAGGGGCACTTGGGCAAAAGAAGCATTACACAACAGGGCTGAAAGTTGTGTTAAGCAAACCTTTGTCTGTTCTAAAAGCCAGGCCTGATGTATGATATGGAAGAAAAATCATGCACAATCCTGAAAGCAAGTACTTTGGCTCAGTTTCCTACAGCACAGTGTTGTTCAGCAATGGGCAAGGAAATTAGCACATCCAAGGCAGAGACAAAACTGAAGGAGTTTAATGTGCTTAAAGCCAGAGAACAGCTAATCCCCGCCCAGGACCACAGGAGAACTGGCACAGGAAGGCACAGAGCTGGGAGCAAGGATTTACTGCAAATCCGTCAAGCTGGGGTGGTACTGGATGGATGAGAATCTCTAATGCAGTACCTTGCTGAAGGCAAGAGGTGTGATGGGGGCCCTCGGTGAAGTAAGGAGCTTTAGCACAGAGCTCCAAAACCAGAGCCAAAGACAGGGAGGCGTATACAGGGCAGCACTGGTTACCATTGATAGACTGTGCCTTCAATAAAAAACCCCTTTCTTGAGACAGCAAGGGGGTAGATCGCTGCACACATGTAAGTTGATTGCTCTGCTGCCCTTTGGCTGGTGCAAGGGGAGACACGCAGCAAGCCCCACAGGCTGCAACCACACTGGAGCAGAGGCGGCTGTTGGCCCACCAAGGTGGCGGGTTCCTGCTGCCATCACCTTGAACCTGCACAGCTCTCAGTCTGATGGGAGCAGGTGAGGCAGGGCTGGCAGCCCTTAGTGCTGGAGGTGGTGCTGGGGAAGGGGTGCTTTTGCAGCTCCCTCTAAGGCCAGCAGCCTGCCAACCCAACTCTCCTCCTGTGCCAATACCCTTAGGACAAGCCCATTGCTGCTCTTGTTTTGCCAGCAGTAGGCAGGATCCCAGCTCAGGCTGTTGCAATCACATTGCTGAAATCGGGATCCTTACGCCTGGCTCCAGCAGGGTGAGCTGTCTATACAGGACAGGAAGACTGAAAGCTCCCTAGCCTCAGAGATGGGCAAAGTCCTTCCAGGGAATTGGAGAGAGCAACTGATGTAGGGTGAGGAGTGTCAAGACAGTGCTGGTAGTGCCCTTTGGTGGAGAAACACACAAAATTGGACCCAAGACACTGCAGGCAGCAAGTGATTCCTCACCAGCCTTAGCCCAGGGCTCCCTGCACAGGCACACAGCCTGGTGCGAAGGCTACGTGCTGTCCCTGAAGTCTTACCCTGCTGGTCCCAGGGCTGCAAGAGAAGCAGCATGCAAGGCTGATGGTCACCTGCTTTAATGTCTGACTGGAGCAGGAGTCAGGCACTTGTAGTGCTCCTGGCCTGTACCTACACCTCTGAGGGTGCTGGGAACCTCCCAGGAGGTGAAACCTCAGCACAGGCTCTTGCTGTGGGGCAGACAAGGGGTTGGAGGGCTCGCGCTGCCCCCCCCCCCCCCCCCGCGCACCAGTAACTCACAGGATAATCTGGTTTTTGTAGCTGCGGCTCAGCTCCTTGTGAGGAAGGACGATGGAGTTAAGAATAACAACCTCAGCAGGGATGGTGACACTGCAGCCTGCAGATAGAGCATGAGGGGTTAGCCCAAGGGAAGCCTCACAGTGTGGGGCTGGGTGCAGGTGGGACATACCCAGGATGGTGATGGATGGTGTGAGGCGCCCGTCCCGGAACAAGGTCTCACTGTCGATCTTGGCGTAGGGATCGTTAGGGTTGGGGTCACTGGGTGTTCCTTCAACTCGGGCCCAGCGCCCAATGGTACTGTCCCAGCCCACGATGGTATTGAGAACACAGGTATGGTCCTAAGGCACAGGGGAGGAGCATGAAGAGTGCTGCTGCCTCCCTGCAAGGGTAGGGGAACTGACACCTGCACCCTCAGGCAATCCCTACTCACATGGAGTGAGGCACCATGCAGGACTATGGATTCTCGAACGCGCACACCAGCTCCCACTGTCACCCCCTCACCAATGGAGACATTGGGGCCTAGCTGTGAGGACAGAGAGAGGTGATGAGGTTGAGGACAACGGTGCCCTCAGCATCCCTGAGTATCACCCTGCTGCAGGGCCCCCCAGGCCTGCACTCACCACTGCTGTGCTGTTGATGGAAGCCGTCGGGTGGATATACACGTTCCCTGCAACACAAGCCAGCTGCATCAGGGAGGCAGCTCACAAGAGCATCCACCTCTCAGAGCAGGGGAGGTCCTGCTCATGGGTCCCACTGCCTCCCCGGGCAGCCCCCAGGGTGGTGGGGGGTGTCAGAGAGATACCTCGGATGATAGGGCCTCCAGGTTTGTTCTGGGCCAGCCTCTCTGGATGGCTTTTGCTGTACTGGTTCAGGTAAAGGCGGCTGGCATAAATAGCAGAGCTGGGGGATGGAAAATAAAAGTTTATTATTGTCTCTCCAGCACTAATCAGGGCAGAGAAGTGTCCAAATTCAGCACTCGCACCCACCCCCAGGACCTTGCCTGGGCACCCTCCTTTCCCATCCCTCAAACAGGTCGCCCAATGTTCCTCTGTACCAACTCTAGCCCCAGCCCTTACCCAGCTGACTTGATCTGGCTCCAGAAGCCATCAGTTTTGTAGACATACAGCTTGCCCCTCCCAGCCAGTGCTGTGAACACGTCCTGCTCTAGCCGGATCACTTCTGCACGCTGCCAGCCATTGGAGCTCTCCTCTCTGCAAGCAAAAGGCCTGTCAGACACCTGCCCAGTCACGGCCTCAGTCAGGGACCCCAGCAGATACCCTCCCCAAATTCAAGGGCTTCAGTGATCCTAGCCTCCTACCTAGCCATGTACTTCTCCCCAGAGGTGGGGACAGGCCCAGCCATCAGGCTAGGCCTGTTCAGCCCCACTGAGCCCTACAGCGGCAGAGGGATCAGGCTCTGCCAGCTGAAATAAGCTCTGAGCCAGAAGTTGATGGTGCAAGAGCCCCCAGCCAGCCCAGGCGGGTATTTGAGCAACAGATCCTGCCCCCGCTCCTGAGCCCTGCTCAGCTGGATTGATGCTTAAGTGGTGACAGAGAAGTCAGGTGACAGTCTGGCTGGTGCAAAGAGCTGGACGGGGGAGCAGAGCATTCCCAGGTGAAAGGCTTGCTCTGGCCCTTGTCTGGAGCTGAATGAGGATGGGTGGGAGGCGAGGGAGGAGGACAGAGTCTCAAACTGGCCAGGAGGGGAGCAAAGGCAAAAGCAGCTTTGCAGAGCAGGAAGGAGCAGGAAGGAAAGCATGCAGTACTGCCAGGCACAATCCAGCCCTGAAAGCAGCCAGTGCAGACACAGAGGGAAGACTTACCCACGGTAAGGATAGCTGGTGCAGGACCAGGAAACAAGTGAGTAATGGCAGAGGAGGAGAGAAGACAGAGAAAGAATGGAGGATGAGTGTGCTGCTGCAGCCCTGGGAAGCAGTGGGTGGGAGGGACATGGGCACAGAGAGGCACTCACAGCACTAGCTCTTGCTGGTTCCTCTGGAAGACCTCACCAATGTGCTGGAAGATGGCAGGTGTGAACAGGTAGATGCCGCAGTTAATGATCTCACTGACAAATGTACTGGGCTTCTCCACATAGTGCTGGACCTGCAGGTGAGGAAAGAGATGTGAGTCCCAGGGCACAGTCCTCGTCCCTGGTGTCACTCCTCTGTGGCACACTGGGAACATGCCCATGCATGCAGTGCAGCACCTGCTGCCTACACTGCATCTGGTTTCTCAGGGCTCTCCAGTACCTCCTGTGTGTCTGCATTAGCCACGATACAGCCATAATTCAGTGCCTGTGTCCTGTTGGCCTGCAGAGCGAGGACATGTTAGCAGTAGTGGAGCAGCAGGCATGCAGAGCGGATGGGACCCATAGCTCACCCAGGCACCCATCCACTGCAGGAGCCACTGGCTCCTAGACAAGCCAACAGCAAAGCTTTGCTGCTCCCCAGCACCGCCACTCACTGTGGTACCCAGAATGACAAAGCTGTGCGTGTCCCCATGCTGCTGCTGGAACTCCAGCATCTCCTGCAAGGGGAACTCTGAGCACACGTCTGCGTTGAGGACAAAGAAGGCCTCAGCACCACCTGACAGGATCTGGTCTCGGAAGTGATAGATGCCACCACCTGTGCCCAGCGCCGCATACTCCTGGAGATACCTGCAAGCCAAGCAGGGAAAAGCAAGGGCTTATGGAAGCAAGTGTCTGGTGGCACCAACCAGCAGCATGGCAGGGAAGGCCTGGCAGGGGCTGGAGGGATATAATCTAGCTATATGGTGATAGGGCTCATGTGGATGCTGGCACAGGGGAAGGAGACAGAAAGAGGGGAAGACGGCTCGGAGCTGGGCTGGAGAGGCATCCTTGCAGCAGGAACCAGCCAGGACAGGAGAACTTGGCAGAGTTGGTACGGGAGTGTTAGCTATGCCCACTTGTGGGGGGACAGGGCCCACCTGTCCAGTGCCTGGGTGCTGACTGGGGTTTGCTGGCGTGGGGAGGCGGGTGAGGGGCCAAGCCAGGCTGTGCTGCCATGGGTACCCTGGGAGTGCGAGGGCTCCTGCCTACCTGATGGGGATCTTGAACTCCTGCTGTGCAGACACCAGAAAGCGGCTGAGGGCCTCATGGGGCTGGTAGAAGCCCATCAGCAGGATCTCCTTCATGCCGGGCACCTGGGGAGAGCAGAGGCAAGGGGTGGGAATGGTGCCCCTGGCCCCCCAGCCCCCTCGGCCCCCATCCCCGCTGTACCTTGGCGCAGGCCTCGATGTGGTGTTGCACCATGGGCACGCCGGCCACCGGGAAGAGCGGCTTGGGCACCTCGAAGGACAGCGGCCGGAACCGGGTCCCTGTGGAGCACAGCGGGTTCGGCAGAGCCCGGCGCCGGCGGGGTGCCCCTCGGGCCTGGCGCACTCACCTTTCTGCGGGCCCCCGATGAGGATCACCGCCTTCAGCGGCATCGCGCCCGCCCCGCTCCGGCACTGCCGCCGCGCCCGCCCGGCCACCGCTTCCGCACACGTGGCTGCCACACGTCAGCGCGCAGGGCTCTCGTCCCCTGGCTGCGTCACCGCGCCGCTGGCCGCGCTTGCCGGGCCTGGCCGCCAGGGGGCGCCGCAGTGGAGAATGAGCGCACGGAAGGAGGGAGCGGGGGACCAGGGCAGGGGGATGCGGGATACGGGATGCGGGATACGGGATACGGGATACGGGATACGGGACACGGCCGAGCTGTACCCGGAGCAGCCACCGCGGCCGCCCGGCCTCACACGGGCAGCGGGTATCTGTAGGCTGCACCGGATGTGTTCCGGCCTGAGACCGGCCTCGGTGCAGCCGCAATGCGCTCCTGCACCCGGTGTTTTCGCTTCATGACACCCCATGAGCCAGCCTCCCACTCTGCCAGGAGCCGCTTGGATGCCCTCCTGGCTTTACATCCCTGGATTTTGGGATAGGGTCTTCCAGAGACAGGTCTGCCCGTGTTATATCCTACCTTCCTCCTCCTCCCCCCCCCCCAGTGAGGCACGGAGACTTGGATCGGCTGCTCAGGGTCTTTATTGCTGCTCTGGCGAGTCGCTTGCTCCAAACCACGGGGACGTGTGCAAGTCCGGAGAAGGGGACAGGGATGGGGATGGGGACGGGCAGGCACCTTCTCCCCGAAGTCAATAAATAAAGCCCTATTGCTACAGCAGCATTTGGAAGGTGGGTGCCCAGCCGCTGCCCTGTCCCCAGCCCAGGGCACCCTGGAGCATCCTGCTGCCAGCGGGGAGGGGGCACGGGGCTGTGCCATGGCACCGGGGTTTGGGGAGGGGGGCTGGTGGTGGGGGTCCATGAGGAGGCTTGAGGGGGTGGGCTGGTGGTGGGGCACAGGGCAAGGGCCAGAGCCAGGCACACAGAGCACGAGCAGCCTGGGCCTGAGCAGGCACAAGGGGTGTGCATGGCACGTGGTGTCCCCCTGCAAAGAGGAGTGCCAGACAGACACCCTGCCCCAATACGGGGTGCAACCGACAGCCCCAGGGAAGGCACCGGCATCGGTCCTGGGGCCACAAACCCGCTTCCAGGACCGGGGCTGGGAGGAGTGGAAAGCGAGGAGCTGTCGGCCCCTGCTCCCAGCCATGAGGATCGGGGCTGTGCTGGCTGGTGAGGTCCAGGGGCAGCAGGTGTGAGCAGGCCCCTCGCTGCAGGAACCACTGGAGCAGCGCCAGCCCTTGGGAACTGGCGTGCAAACCGGGGGGAGCACAGGGACCCCTGCACCGTGGCCGGGGGGCAGCTGCAGGCTGCAGCTTAAGGCACACGGCTGGCAGGACCCGCTTGGGCAGGGCTGGCCAGCATGCTGGCATCTCTGCTGCTCCTGCCTGGGGCTTCCCTTCCCCTCCTGTCCCCATCTCCTTCTCCCAACCCTCTGCCATGTTCTCTGTTCCTCACACCAAGGCTTCCCACCACCCGCCCTCTGCCAGACCCCACTGGCGGGCCGGCTGGAGCAGCACTTCCCCTTTCCATCAGCGCCACCAAAACCATGCTGGCCACCAGCATCCCTGGTGGCAAAGTGTGAGGTCCATGGGCTCATCCCAGCATGTCCTGGCTCCTCTTCAGCCGCCCTGTCCCACGGCCCCTGGAATGTTCCTCTGGCTCCTCGGCCCCTCACGGCCATGGCCGAGGCACTGGCTACTGTGGCCCCGGTGGCTGGCCGCCCTGGTAGGAGCGGAGTAAGACCTTGTGCTTGGTGACGGCTTCACTGCGGCGCCGCTGGTGCTCCACCAGGAACTCCTTGAGGCGATTGGTGGTGAAGGTCAGGGTCTGGCGGCGCAGCTTCATCAGGTAGGCATCCTGAAGCCACGTGTTGGCAAAGCAGTCCTTCACTGTGGGGCGGCTCCTGGGGCAGGGGCGGCTCTGTGTCAGGGGCAGCAGGGTCCCTACTGCCACTGCACCCCCAAAACCCAGCCACCACCCTGCCCTGCAACAGCCAGGGGCTCCCAGCCCTCTCCAGGAGCAGGGGTGGATCCCAGGGCCCTGGGCTCAGGAGACAGCAGCCCTTTCCCAGGAGCACAGACGGTCCCTAGGTGGACATTGATGACGTCTGGAGGGGCTCCCGTCCAGGAGCTCCATCTGGGAGCAGGGAGCTGTCCACCTGGCCCAGTTGCAGGCACCATCCAGAGGCCCGTGTCCTTCCTGGTTGGGCCAGACACTTACCAGGGATGGACAGCGAGGACCTTGCGGATGAAGAGAGCAGCACTCTGCGAGACATTGGGGTACAGCTTGAAGGCATCAAAGCGCCCCGCCAGGATGCGGTTCTCTGTCTCAATGGGGTCCAGTTCGAAGAATGGTGACCGCCCACTGAGCCTATGAGGGTGGAGGGGATGGCACGGGCTGGGCATGGGCTGGGGACAGTGGTGGGAGGGCATCTGCCCCCCTTCCCCCGTCCCTACTTTGGGACAGCCACAACTGCCCAGGTCATCTTGATCCCCATGTCCAGCTGGGAAAGGTCTGCAGGGCTACAGCATCCCCCCCACCATCATCCAGGTGTTCCCTCTGGCACTGAGCCCTGGGTAGGGCTGACAGCACCTCAGGGTACTCATCCCCTCCGAGCCCCTTTTCTTACATGATGTAGGTGAGGACACCAACGCCCCAGACATCTGCTGCAGATCCCACTGGATCTCCCTTCACTACCTCTGGTGCTGCAGGTGGAAAAGCATGTCTGTCATATGCACCAGGCAGCCCAACCCCAGCACCTGCAGCATCTCCAGAACCCGCAGTACCTCAGCACCCAGAGCACCTCCAGTATCTCCAGCACCCAAAGCATCCCCAGTATCCACAGAACCCATATCATCCATACCATCCCCAGCACCCACAGCACCCCACCATTGTACCATCCAGCACCCCTCTCTAATACCCTACAGAACCTAGCACCTGCAAGGATTCCCCAACTGCCCCCCAGCATACAAACTCTCCCACTGAGCCCAGCAACCCCCAGAAACCCTCAGCAGACATCCCCAGCACCACAAGAAACTCCTGCTTCCCCAAGAATACCTCAGCTCCTCCCCATTCCCAAGTGCCCCAGTGCACAGGCACACTTGGGCACAAGCATGCCCGTATCTGTCCCATCCCTCTCGCCATGCCACCACACCTGGTGCCTCACTCACACATATACTCCAGGGTGCCGACACGCCGCCCCAGCTGCCGCAGCACGAGGGGGTTGTAGGTCTGGGCACTGCCAAAATCGATGATTTTGAGCGAATTCATGCCCGAGATGACGATGTTGTCTGGCTTGATGTCGAGGTGCACGATGCGGCGGCTGTGCAGGTACTCGAGGCCCTGCAGCAGCTGTAGCACGTAGCTCACCACATCATCCTCTGAGTAGCGAAACCTGGGGTGGGGATGGCAAGCGGCGTCAGCCCTGTGCTGGCAGGCATCCTCCACGGCCCTGCACCCACCCATACCTGTCCACGATGCTGTAGAGGATCTCCTTGCCAGCACAGTTCTCACAGATGAGCACTAAGTAGCGCGGAGTGATGTACGCCTCGTGCAGAGCCATGATGCGCTCATGGTGCAGTGCCTTGAGGATCTCGTACTCCTGCAGCACACTCTGCTTCCGCTCCGCCTCATAGGGCACGATCTTGGCCATGAAGAGCTTGCCCGTGGCGTTCTCCTTGCACAGCCGGATCACACCAAAACGGCCCCTGTAGCACAGGGTAGCGCTCAGCATCACTGCTGAAAGGTGCTGGTGGGGGAGGACACCCCAAGAAGAACATCCCATCCCACTGCTCCTCACCTTGCCTTCTCGTCCAAGAAGGTGTATGGCTTCTGGGGGACACCCTGCCGCAGCACAGTGCTGTCCTTTGCCCCTGGGACCCCACTCTCTGCTGGAGGCTCCTTGGAGGATGGGGAGGTGGTGGTGGTCTCCTGCATAGGGGGGGATGTTGGGGGCATGGAGACAAAGGAGGTGACCATGTAGGGGGGCATCTTCCGTGTGGGCACAGCATTGGGGGTGGGAGACACTGTGGGGGCTGAGCTGGGGGTGGTCAACACTGGGGAAGTGGGGGATAACTTGGAAGGAGACGGAGCCTGGAGTGTTGGGGATGTGTCCGTGGGGGGTGTGGGGGAGCCCTGGGTGGTGGTCTCTGTGTGGGGTGTGGCGAGAGTTCGAGGGGGGGTGAACACCAGCTCGGGGGGCACGCAGACAGTGATGTTGGGTGGGAGCTCAGGGTCTGGCTGTGGCCCCTCTTCATGGGGTGCAGGGGGCTGGAGGACCACTGGGGGGACACCCTCCTGCTCTGCCCCATCTGCCTTCTGCACTGCTCCCTTGGGCTTGCGAGGCGGCGTGGTGGGAGGGGGCCGCACGGCTGGCGGCTCCAGCTGCCCCATGGGTGTCTGGGTCGACCGGCTGGAAGCCACCTTCTCGGGGACGGGGACAGCAATGTCCTTGGCTGGGGCAGCTCGGGCATCTGTGGGAGCAAAGGGAGGAAAGAGCCAGTTGGGTGCAAGCCAGGAGCGGGGTAGAAGTGGTGCCTTGTTCCCCAAAGCCCTGGGGGGAAGATACTCCAGGACTCAAGGACCCCCAGAGCGCCGCAGAGGCTGCAGCCCCACAGCCAGGGCCACGGCAGCCCCACGGCAGCCCCACAACTTTTGTGAAGGGGCTCGCTCACCTCCTGCCTCAAGGTGCACCTTCCCTGACAGGGCGCTGTAGGGCCCCTGCCCAGCCTTGTTGACACAGGCCACTCGGAACCTGGCGGTGCTGCCGGGGGGCAGCTCCGTCACATTGAAGTAGCAGTCGACGATGCCGGTGCTGATGATCTTCCACTCGTGCTCCCCTGTGGGCACAGGGGCAAGGTAAGCTGAAGGCAGACCAAGGGCAGCCCCCCCCCAGCCCCGACCCAGGACCCCACCAATCCCCAGGGAACAGAAAGGACATTGGGCACTTTTGTCCTGGCTTGGTGTCCTGATGTGAGCCCATTTTCCAGCTGCGGCTTCCAGGGAATGGGAAGCAGCCCCACGTACCATCCAGCCTGCGCTCCAGTGTGTAGGTGCAAGGGGCTTTGCTCTCTGCAGGCTTCCACAGGACCAGCACCGTGTTCTTGTACTTCTGGGGGATCTCTGGGGTGCCTGGCCGCCCAGGGAGTCCTGCGAGAGGATACACAGGGTGGGCTGGGTACCCGGCCAGGGGCAGGGCAGAGCTGCTGCAGTGCGAAGTCAGCACAACACGTGGGCTCACAGGTGTTAGATGTGCCCTCGCAAAACCAGCCTGTCCCAGCTCAAGAGTCCCAGCCACTTGCAGGTGTGAAGAGCGGAGTTCAAGTGACCTGCTCTGACCATTCCCCAGCCCCCAGGGTGCATGCTCAGCACATGCCCTTTCCCCACGGGGCAGCCTCTGTCCCAGAGGTCCCTCCCTCCTCCTTACGTGCCACAGCCACGGTGCAGGAGCTGATGGCTGTGCCCAGGGTGTTGGCGGCTGCACACTCATACAGCCCCGCATCCTTCCTGGAAACCTTGGCGATGGTGAGCATCTGCCGGCCATCCTTGCAGGAGACAACGTTCAGCATGTTATCTGGCTGCAAGGACCTCTTGTCTGTGGAGAAGAAGCAGAGAAGAGGCATGCTAGAATGTCTGCCCAGCACCCACCCACCGAGGCAGCGCAGGCAGCCCCCCACCTTTCATCCAGAGGATCCTGGGGGTAGGGCTGCCTGCTGGCAGGCAGCAGAGGGTCAGCGCCTCGCCCTCCAGCAGCACCTGGTCCTTCAGTTTGATGTGGAAAATGGGTGGGAAATCTGGAAAGCAGAGATGGGTCAGGCTGGGGCAGCAGTGTGCACCCACCACTCATCCCGGGGCTGCACCTACCAGATTCCCTGGGCACGTGCGGCCGGCCAGCGGTGGGACCCTCCTCCCGCAGCAGGATGGAGGGGATGCTGGGCTGCGAGGACACCTTCTCCTTGCTCCGTGAGAGCCCCCAGCGCTCCCAGCGGGATCGCTTCTGGCTCTCACCCCCACCTGCGGGCATCCAAGGTCCTGAGAGAACGGCCAAACTGGGGCAGCTGTGGCCAGAATGGCTGGGCTATGGGGTGCCATTGCGACAGCTCCCTTGCCACTCACCTTTGGCAGAGCTGGTGCTGCCTTCCGAGCGCAGGGACTCAGAGGAGGGTGCGGGTGCCGGGGGGGGGCCCTGCCGCAGGCTTTCCCCCTCAGAGCTGGTGCGGCGGAGCTCAGTGGGCCCCTCGCCCTCCTGCCGCTCATCCGACACGCTGCGCAGCCGTGCAGAGACCCTTTCCACCGTGGCACTGATCTTCCTCCGCACGGCCACCACTGGTGACTCACTCTCCCCGCCACCCCCCGGCTCTGACTTGAGGCTCTCTGAGTCCCTCCGCTCCTTGGAGCTGCCCAAGGCCAGGTTCCAGGACAAGCGGCGCCTGCCAGATGGGGTCTCGCTGCCTCCATCCTCCCCCCTGCTCTTCTTCCTCTCTGCAGGTGGGGTCCGTTTGAGGAGCACAGACATCCTCCGGATGAAGCCCCTATCCTTCTCCACCTCATGCAGGTCCTGCACCGACTTGGACTTGGCCATCAGCCCAGAGGGCCGGTCCCTGCGCATCTCCAGGGGCACACCGGCTGGCATGGGGCGGTAGATGCCATCATCTGGGGGGCCAGCCAGGTGCCGGTCCTCAGACCGGGAGCGGGTGAGGAGCTTCAGCCCCCTGCTGAGAGATGACTCTCGGCCCCGCTTGAACTTAGCCTCAAAGACCTCCTCCGAGTCGATGTCCTGGATGAGCAGGGAGCTGGAGGAGCCAGAAGGCTTCGCCTCCCTCCCCGATTCTGGTGCTGGTGCTGGTGTTGGCACGGAGTGCTCAGTAGGGGTGGCCAGAGGGGGCTGGGAGGCTTCCTCTGTGGCTGGCTCCCCACCTTGTATGGCTCCCATAGCTTGCATGACCTTGGCGTAGGAAGATGTTTGGGAGCCTTGGGTGCCTGGAGCTGCAGGCAGCGGTGGTGTTCCTGTCCCGGCAGCCACCTCCCCACTGGCTCCAGCAGCCTTGGTGGGTGTCTTCTCCTCCTGATCCCTAGCCATAGGCTTCTTCCCTGTGGTGGTGGCAGTGGCGCTGGGCCCGGGATGGCTGCGCCCCTCAGGGATCTGCCTCCTCCCCAAGGCAGGCTTGGCAGTGGATGCCTGGGGGACGGCCACCTCTACTGCAGGGGGTGTTGGTGGGCCAGGGGCATCCAGGAGCCCTGAGGGCCGGGCGTCAGAGAGAGCTGAGAGCGAGGGGGACTCCTTGAGCCGCTGGGCCTCCAGGTGTGCCACCGGGATCTCCAGGGGTGCGCCGGAGCGGCGGTGCCGGACCACAGGCTCGGCATCCCCGTGGCTGAAGGAGCTGCTCTTCTGCAGCCGGCGCTCGGTGGGGAGGAGGCGAGGCGAGGTGGCCTCGCTGGACGCTGCCCGCACCAGCCGTGGCACCGCTGCCGCCGGCGGCTCCAAGCGGGTCTGCCTGGGGACCTTCTTGTCAGGGCCGACCCCCAGTGTCTCCAGGAGGGGGCCCCGCAGGCCGCTGACCTTGCCGTCCCCGGGGCCGCTCCGCAGCAGCCGCTGGCGCATCAGCTCCAGGCGCTGGACGTGATCGTCTTCCCCAAAGGTCCCCTTCCGCCGCGGCAGCTCCATGGAGGCCGCCTTGGCCAAGGGCCGGCGCGGCTCCCGGCCCGCCTCGGCCCGCTCCGTGGTCCCCGGCAGCAGGGCACTGTCAGCCGAGCCGCCCCTCTTCAGCTCTCCCCGCCGGGTGCTCCCTGGAGACTCCAGGCTGGAGCCCTTCCGCATGGCTTTGCGGGGGTACTCTGGCCGCTTCTGGGCTTCGGGGGCTTCTTCATCAGAGGAGACAGGCGCCTCCGCTTCCGCGCTTGGCTGCCGTGGCACAGTGCCCCTTGGTCGCTTCCCCAGGCCCACTGAGGGCTTCCCCGTGCCCTGGCTCTGCCACTCCATTGCAGAGACATCCCCCGGAGCTACCCCCTCCTGCCATGTTCCCTCAGATGGCCCGATGGCCTCATCATCCGTGGGGATCTCATTGAGCGACATGCGGGAGCCAGAGAACTCCATCTGGTGTGGCATGGGGATGAAGGGCAGCTCGTCCAGGTCATCCGAATCTGAGGAGGATGACAGTGCTGGTGACTCCTTCAGGTGGCGGGGCACAGCGATGGAGAGGTGATTGGACGTGTCCTCCAGCAGCTCCGGGATCGGCCGCAGCACCATGTTGCACTTATAGCTGATCTGTGAGCGCTGCAGCCAGTGGAGAGAGCTGGATCAGGCCCAGGCGGGTGGCACGGCATCATAGCCCCCAGTGCACATCACCCCTCCTGCCCAGCACACAGCCCCGCCTGCCCCCTCCCTCCCCAGCTCCTGCCTTCACCTGCCATTTCCTACGGGAGAGGAAGAGCTTTAGGTGGTCGGTGCTGATGACCTTCCCCTTGGCCAGCGTCTGTGGGGTGAGGGGACAGCAGTGTCCCACAGAGCCTGCAGCAGGCCCTGGGGAACCCCGCTGGGTCCCCCCTGCCCAGACTCACCTTGAACCAGGGATGCTCCAGGGTCTGCTCCGCATTGGGCCTCCTGTGGACCGACACCGCTGGCTGAGAACCTACCATGCTGGGGGGCTTTGGCCAGCCAGGGGAAGGGCGGCAGGGGCTGGCTGCCCATGCTGCACCCTGTCAAGGGCTATGCAGCCAGCCTGCCCTCGAGCCCCCCGATGCACAGGGATCCCAGAGGAGCCAGGCTCTGGGACCCTGCAGTACTCACAGCCTGTCATTAACCAGCACTTTGATGACAAATCCCTTTGCTTCCCGGGTGAGTCCCTGAAACATCCTCTCCTCAAAGGCCACGTTGTAGTTGCGGATGTTCATCAGCGTTGTCTTGTCATTCTCCCCAACAAAGGGGGAGATCCCGGTTAAGCTGCCAAGGAGAAGACACTGTCTTTAGTCCGTGAGGACACAGGGAACAGCCTGGCAAGTGTGGAGGACTGAGGATGGAACCCTGGAACCCAGCCGTCGTGCCACAAGGAGGGCAGAGGCAGGAACAGGGGATAGGAGGCAGAGTCTGCAAGGAGCAGTGTGCATGGCTGCAGCCCCAGCACTGCAACCAGCAAGGGGGTGGAAAGGTGTTTCTCCTGTGGTGGCCCACCAGGCACTTACCAGAGATAGGCGATGACCCCCACGGGCCTGTGGAGAGGAGATCATGGTTATGGCACAGCACAAGCCCTCTGGGGCACTCGGTCTCACCACAGTGGGGAGCCCTTTGTCCACCCTGGGGCCACCCTTACCAGACATCAGTGACGCTGGAAACAGGGCTCTGGTTAACGATCTCAGGGCCCACGAACTCAGGGGTGCCATATTTGCAGTACTGTGGCTCCTTGGGTGTCAGCTCCTGCGCATTGCCGAAGTCACAGATCCGGACCTGCTCGCTGCTCGAATCCGCCATCAGGAGGTTTTCTGGCTATAGGACAGTGCAGGGCAGAGGGGACCTTGGCAGGAGGCAGGGGCTCCGGGCAGGGAAGGGAAGTTCCCCATCAGCAAGCCTGAGCCACCTGCAGCAGTGCAGCAGGAGGGAGCTGGAGAGCCCTGCACTCACTTTGATGTCCAGGTGCAGGACCATGTGCTGGTGCAGGTAGCAGAGCCCCTCCAGGATCTGCCGCATGTAGGACCGGACCTGCAAGAGAAGGAGTGGAGAGGGTGCCCACCCGCGAAGCATGGGTCAGCCCCACACTGGCCTTGTGCAGCCCCCTTTGCAGCCTGATATAATGAGCATTCCATGTCCCTGAGCTGGGACAAACCCCGGTATCCCCAGGCTCCCTCCTTCCCCTATCACTGGCCCCAGAGGGTTCACCCACCTCAGACTCACACACTGAGGGCTTCCTCGCCATCCTGTCCAGCAGCTCTTCCTCAGCACAGCTGGACCCCAGTCAAGGAGCACAGAAACTCCTTGCCCCGCTGTGCCCTGCACCCTCCCAGCACCCAGCTCCTCTGCACTGGCTTTGCCCACCACCTCCCACCAAAAGCCTCCCCTCATCCCCTGTGCTACATGCTCCCAGAGCAGCATCCGAAGGATACAGCTCCATGACCATGATGACAGCATTCTTCTTCTCAAAGGCGTCATGGAAGAAGACGATGCGCTCGTGATCCAGCTGCGAGAGGATGTGCAGCTCCCGCCGTGCTGACTGCTTGGCCTTGGTCCTCCCGGGGACAAACTTGGCGGCAAAGTCCAGATGGCTGCTCTTCTCCGTCACCCTCCGCAGGTAGGAGAAGGCCCCCCTAAAATGCGGTGATGGGGGCAAGGGCAGATAAGCAGAAGATCCCTCTTTCCCTTTGTGCAGGTGCCTGCTCTGCAGGGAGCTGCCTGCAGCTCCAACAGCTCTCCAGGACTATCCAGGCCTGGCTTTGCTCCAGCCACACTGACACCACCCAAAGCTGGTACCAGAGCACCCATTGACATGGAGATCAGCCCCAGTATAACAGGATCTTCTGTACCATGGAGCTCAGCCCCTGGGGACAGCTTGGCTCCCGCACCCCTGTCCCTGCAGTGCCCCCTGCCCACCGTGCCACCGGCCCCATACCTCCCGATCTCCTCATGCACATCATAGTAGTCAGTCAGGCGTCGCGCCTTGTGCAGCGCCTCCTCCTCCATGGTGGCATCGGCAGCGGGCTGGGCTGCAGGAAGGAAAGGCGCTGGCGGGGGGCAAGCCGGGCACCCAGGCTTTGCCCCCCGCGGGTGGGGGGCCGGCCAGCCGTACCTGCCCGTACCACCAGCTCCGCCTTGCAGGACACCTCCCCAGCCAGATTCTTGGCCGTGCAGGTGTAGACGCCGCTGTCGGGCTCGGCAGCGCCCAGCACCACCAGGGAGCACTCGTTGTCCTCGTACACGAAGCTCAGGTGGCTGCTCTCCTCCAGCAGCTCCCCGTCCTGGGGGTGGCAGGGGCGTCAGGGGGAGGAGGGTCCTGTCCCTTCCCCACCACTATTTCCCCACGGATGGGGCATGGGGCACATCCTGCATCATGGGGGTGAACACAACCCCAAACCCCAACGCAGCAGCCCAAGGTGAGGCAGTGGAGGGTGTCAGTCTGGGGGTCTGTAGGCCAGGAAGGCAAAGGGGTTGGTTCCAGCCCACCTTGTACCACATGATGTCTGGCAGCGGTTTCCCCTCTACCACCACAGCAAAGCGCGGTGTCTCCCCTTCCTGGGCATCGATGTCCTCCATGATGGACTCAAAGCGGGGTGCCTCTGCCGAAAGATGGGACATGTGGCACCATAGTGCAGTACCACCTCCCTGCCACTGCCATGGGGCATAAGGCACTGCAAGGGACACTGCAAGGCAGTAACAGCCTATAGCAGCATGGAGTACTGTGGGGCAGTGGCATCCCAAAGCATATGGGAATGGAACACTATGGGGCAGGGCAGCAAGGGCATGTGCCCGCAGCACCATGGAGCAGCTCCCCATTGGTGTGAGGCACCATGGGGCTGTGCCACTCATGGCACATTGGCATGGGGCACTTGTGGTACTGCGTCTCTCATTACATATGGATGTGGGGTACAGGTGGGGCAGTGCCACCAATGACACCTCTGTGGGGCACTGTGGAGGTATCCCCTATGGCTCTTGGCTGTAGGGCAGCAGGTGGCATTGCTACCCCATTATACACAGGTGTGGGACAACCTCCAGAAGTGCCACTCATGGCACATGGATGAGGGACACCATGGGACACCGCCACCTCATGCACACAGCCACAGGGCACATGGGACACTTCTACCCAAGTCAGATATGTGTACAGGACACCAGGCAGCAGCATGAACACATGCATGGTTCATGAGTGTTCAGTCCATTGTCACCCTATGGAGCAACATGCTCCATGGTATACCAGTACAGAGCAGTGAGGAACAGTGCCATGCTATACATATTGCACATGGGCATGGGGCAGCGCAGGGCAGTATCACCCTCCACCTTGTGGAGCACCAAAGGGCGATGCCACCCGTGGTGCAGGGCACCTACCTGCGAGGCAGAGCTGCAGGGTGCAGCGGGCAGTGCCATGGCGGTTGCTCACCTCGCAGGTCAGTGGCCCCGCAGCCCCTCGCCCCACGCACAGCAGCCGCAGGCAGTGCTGGTCGTCATCTGGCATCGTCACCTCGCACATGCCCTCCAGCTCTCCCAGCACCTGCCCACCCCTGCGGGCACAGCAGCGGCCACATTACAGCCCCACAGGCAGTCCCAGGCCCCCTGTCCCATCCATAGATCCCACCCCACAGCCCCATGGCCACCTTCTGACAACAGGCAGCCGCTGCTCCGACCCTGCAACCCCACAAACAGCTTAGCTCCCGTTGCCAGCTCTGCCCCTTGAATGGCTCTTGACCCTTAGCACCATACAGATAGCACACCCCAACACCCCATCCTCCCCCTCATGCAGTTCTGCAAAGCTCTGGACATCACCCTTGGGTGCATGTCTAGCCAGCCCCAGGGAAGGACCCCCACCCATCACAGGATACAAAGGGAGCTGTGCAGGAGCCCCTCTTTGTGCATCCCACGGGGTGATGCTGGGCATGGGACAGACAACATGTGCAGTGCTATGTCCTACCTCTTCCAGGTGACAGTGGCCTCCACATGGTTGATGGTGATGGTGATTGAGGCTGGCTGGCCCTCCACCACGTACACTATCTCTGGCTTGTCCAGGATGACCGGGGCCTCCTCCAGGTAGGGACCTGCACACACATTGTCACCACCCCCTCTGGACCCCACATCAAGCAGCCCAAGGCAGCTCACCACCCCACTGTGGACAGAGACCCCTCCATCCCGGCCTCCCATCCCCTCCCCCCTGCCCCTCATACCCCGATCCAGGAGCTGCACAGGCCCTACAGGTGGGGACGGCTTGCTGTTGGTCTTGGGGGTGGCAGTGATGACACGGAAGAGGTATTGGGCACCCTTGGTCAGCCCATGCACCGTGTAGGTGGTGCCTTGCACACCGGCCACCAGCGCCAGCCACTGCATTGTGCCCAGCACTTGCATTTGCACCGTGTAGGTCACTGACTTGGGGTCTGCAGGGGAAGAGGGTCAGTGCAGAGGCCTCAGCATAGGGACGGCCAATGCAGCCTACCATGGCACTGCCCACCCCTTGCTCATTCCCACTCCCGTCACCTATGGCAGTGTCCAGCCACTTGGGCTTGTTCCAGGTCAGTGTGATGGCTCTGCCGGTCACCGAGGCCACGTTGGGGGGTCCATCTGGAGGGGTTGGCACCACGTCTGTGGGGGGGGACAGGCAGGGATGTGAGGACGGCTGCTGCCACAGCTCCTCAGGGAGAGGGCTGGAGGGGATGGACGGGGCCATCAATCCGCACTGGTTCCCCAGCAGGGGTTTAGTCTTGCAACCCCCGTGGGGTCAGTGATGTTAGCAAGTTGCACATGGGACCCAGGGATGGATCCTGACCCTGCAAGGTGAGGACTGCACCTTGTCCCTGCTTTTAGGTTAGAGACCTCCTGATATTCCCTCCAACCTGAACTACCTTGTGATCCTATCACCTCCCTACAGGGCCACTGACCCCAGCCCTGAGGCACAGCCTGGCAGGGTGGCAGCAAGTGGCCACACATCCCCAGTGGTGCCCGCTGCTGCTCACCGGTGACGTAGAGGTGCGCGTAGCACGTGGCCTTCCCCACTTTGTTGGCAATGACGCTTTTGTAGACACCTGCATGTGCGTGGCTGACAGACGTGAACAGCAGGCGATGGATATCCTTATCTGGAGGGGACAGGAGATGCTGGTAAGGCTCTGCCAGCCAAGCAGTGCAGAGCTCCCCTCCCTGCCTCACATGGCACGAAGGTCTGGGGGGGGTGATGCCTCCTCCCAGGGTGTCCCTCTTCCTCCACTCTGGTTGGAGGGACCCCAAGGAGGTGGGAAGCACTGTAAGGAGCCTTACACTGCATCATCTTGCGGTCATCAGTGCTGTCGATGCGGGTGCCATTGTGGAACCAGGTGATGGAGGGGTAAGGCAGCCCAGTCACCTGGCACTCCAATACAGCCTCTTTGGACTCCACCACATCTAGATTGTGCAGTGGCTTCAGGAAATCAGGCATGGTGAAGCACTCCGTCTCCATCTCCACCTGCTCTGGCTCCTCCGGGATGGATGGCATCTTCTCCAACTTGGAGCTGCAAGAGCCGACAAATGCTAGCAGCAGGAGCACAGGGTCCTCAGCCCAGCCCTGACCCCAGGCTTGGCACACACCAGTTGTTCCCCAAATCCCAGGGGGGAGCAAGCAGAGGGGATGCAGATTCCAGACACCCCTAACTCTTACATCTGAGAGGCAGCAGATGGCCGTGGCTCCTCCACGTAGAGCTCAGCAGAGCACTCCACATGGCCATGGGCATTCCTGGCAGTCACCACATACTGCCCTTCATCCTCACTGCCCACATGCACGATGACCAGCGAATGCAGCCCTCCATCCTGCTGAATCCGCACATTCTCCCCCTCCTGCACCGGCTGGCCTGCATGGAGACGCACATCAGCATCAGCACCGACATCTCTCCCAACCCTAGCCCTTGGGTGCAGACCCCAAGCAGATGCGGAGAGGTCTTGCTGCAGGGCTCTGAGCAAGCTCTCTGGACTTGGCAGTTACCAAAATGAGTCCAGGTGACTGTCGGGGTGGGAGTCCCACTGATCATGCAGTCAAACCGTGCTGTCCGCCCTTCCACCACGTCCACATCCTCCAGCTTGCGGGTGAAGAGTGGCTGCACAGAGGGCTGCACCGTCAGCCGGGCACTGCAGGTCAGCTCATCTGCAAGGAGAGTGAGCAGGGGTGAGCCCCACATAGCATGCGCATGTGCAGGGCAGGAGGCAGCTGAGAGCCCCTGCTGCAGCCCCAGCAGCCACCGTGGTTGTAGCTGAGTGTACCCCATGCCCGGTGGGGGCTGATCCCAGGTGTGCTGGGTGGCAGGCTCTGTCCCCACATGGGGCAGAGGAGGTACAAGTGCCTGCAAAGTCCCCATGAGCAGGGCTGGGGCTCTGCTGCCAGCAGGAAGCCTCTTTCCCACCCACACAGCAGTAGAGATGCCCTGTGCTCCCTGTAAGGCAGGAGGACACAGCTGGCCTAGCCCAGTGGGGACAGCGGGGTGATGCTGAAGCAGGCTGTGCCAGCACATGCAGCACCCAGGGGCAATGTGGGGACAGGAGCAGACTGGATGCTCCAGGTAAGGAGGTTTGCAGCAGGGACTGCCTTGCAATGATGGTGTTGTTGCCCACCCTGAGCAGGGGTGACATTATGCTGAAGCACAGCCTCACCTCCCTGCACCTGAAACTGCTGCTGCCCTCAAATCCCTGCAGGCATACAGCATTCTCCATGGAGGAATGCACTGTTACCAGCTGCAGGGTGCTGAGAATGTACCCACTGCAGCCCAGTCACTGTCAAGAGGCTGCCCAGGCCAGCTGAGGAATGGGAAAGGGGCCCTTGTCCCTGCCCCGCTGCAGGGGACAGATGCTGTGGGCAGCATGCATAGGCACAGGGTGTCTTGGAGCCAGAGGCCTGGTCCTGCTGCTCTTCCTCAGCTGTCACCAGTGATGGCTTGCTGGGAAAGGGTGGGCAGCCCTGAACCCACTGCCCCTGCAACTCACTTCCCAGGCCAGCAGAGACAGGCCAGGACCAGCGCTGTGTGCCCCAAGGCCCTGGAGCCAGGGGACAGACAGCTGGGCTCCAGGGCTCCATCCAGCCACTGCAGCCATAGTGCAAACTCATCTCCCTGTGTTTCTGGGAGCTTCATTCTTGCTAGCGGAGGAGCTAGGTGGGGAAGGACTCAGGGACCTGCAGCAGGACTGATACAGATTGGGTTTCCCAGAGGTGAAAGCTCCCCAGATCCTAAGGCAGCAATTCCTGCCCCCTTGGCCTCCAGCTCCAGCACTCACAGCTACATCCCAAGGGGGTCAGGGCCCCGAACTCAGGAGCAGGGGGGACTGTCCACATCCAGCACCCCCTTAAGGCCAAGCCCCGAGCAATAACCCCTGCGGCGCTGCGTGACCTCCGCTTACCTTTGGCAGTGCTGAGCTTGCAGGTGTAGATCCCGCTGTCGTCCTCGTGCACGGAGGTGAGCAGCAGCTTGCACTTGCGCCCGTCAAAATGCATCTTGCATTTGAGCAGGGCGGGCTGGAGCAGCCGGCCCCGCGACAGCCAGTCCACGTCCATGTCTGGCGGGCCAGCCACCATGCACTCAAAGAGCGCCAGCTCCCCCGCCCCGACCACCAAGTCCTGCAGGGGAACCACGATGGCCAGGGACTGGCACTCGGGGCGAGCTGCCCAGGGAGGGGGGAGAGAGAGAAAGAAAGAGAGACGCATCTCAGCAACTGAAAAGCAACCATGAGAGGTGGCGGGGATGGAGGGAGACAACGTGCGGGGCAGGGGGGGACATGCGGGGAGGGGGCCCGGTGCAGTGGGCAGGGAGTGCAGCGGGGAAGGTTGGGAGAGGGGGGGAGATGTGTAAAGCAGAGCGGAGCTGGGGAAGGGGCCGGGGTGAGGGAGGTGTCCGTGCCAGGAACACACCACACAGCGCTTTACCAAACAGATTTTATTAGAGCTACAAAAAAAAGGGTCACGGCCTCGCAGCCCGCCCCCACCGATCCCCTCCCAGGGGAGAAGAGACCCGGAGCCAGGGGATGCTCCGCACGGACCTCGAGCCCTACGGCTGCGAGGGGTGTCTCACGGTGGCCGGGCCGGTGCCTGGGTGACCGCCATGAAGCCGAAGGGGCTAATGCTCTCCCTCCCCGCTGCGGTTGGGGCAGGGTGCTCCCCTGACGGGGTCCCTGGGGTCTCCTGTCCCCACACTGCAAGGTGATCGTTGCAGAGCTGCCATTGAGCTGCCGCAATCCCTTCCCTACAGCCGCGGGGGCTCAGCTCCCCGCTCCCCTTCCCTGGGCAGCAAGGAGAGGAGCGGCAGGACACGCAGACAGGGACAAACGGACGGAGCAAGAGACAAGACAGCACTGTACAGCCGCCCTGGTCCGGCTGGGGGCGTGCCTGGAGCTCCCCCTCTGCCCCCCCCCCGCCTCGGTTATGCCTGCCCCGGCCATCCGGTGAGCCCCTGCCCGCAGTCGAGGGCCCGCGCGTCCCCGCGGTGCGTCCAGGACGAGGCGGCGGATGGAGCAGAAGGTAATAACACAAGGTGAGGTCCACTGCCTAAGAGGTGTCCAACTAAGAGCCCCGCGGCCGCGGCTCTGAGAGATGCACCCCCTTATCGCACTCCCCCTGCGTACAGACAAAAACCGCAGTCAGCAAGCGGAAGGGTTAGTGCAGCAGCGACGGGGCCGGCACGCACGCACATACCAGCGCCGGCACGAGGGGTGCGAGCGCTCACCAAGGCACGGAGCCACCCGCAGGGAGGCCGGGGCCTGGGTCATCGCCTCTGCAGCCCCGCTCCTGCCGGCCGTGGGGTGGGGGCTGGCTCCCGCTCCCACCCCTGTGCCGCCGCGCTTTGCCGGGGGCTGGCAGCGGCATCCTGGCAGGGTACAAGCAGTGCAGCCAAGGCCAGGGCAGGATGGGCTCAAGCAGCCGTCAGCAGGGAAGGCTAGGGGCGCAGGGTACACACAGCAAAGGGCAAGAGGAGGGAGGTAGTAGCATCACTCATCCCCGCAGACTCCTTCCCTGACTGCAGGAGATGTCAGGCAGAGCCTTGCTATCAGACCCAAATCCATCTCCCCCGCCCCATTTCCACGTATATATTGTGGTCCCGTGAAGACCACAGCAAGGCCGGGGAGGGGATGGCAAAGGAAAGGGGCCAGAGAGCACAGTCCCACATACATGGGGCTATTGCTGGAAACAGGCAAGGGGGGATGTCTCCAAGCTGCCCTGTGCCTGGCACGCAGCTTGCAGGCTGCCTGGGGCAGGGAGGGAGCTGTCAGCACAGCAAGGTGGGGGAATATGTCCCCTGCAAGGCCCACCAAGGGCAAAAGCCCTCCCTGCGCAGCCAGGAGCAGCACCCAGCCCCAGCAGTGGGTATGTGGGGGGCTGTGGGGTGAAGCCAGGCTGGAGGGAGCAGTGGGCTCTGAGTCAGGCTGGCGAAGGCTCTGACACAGCTGGGTAGTGGGATCCAGGGCCATGGGGTTGCACATCTGCCTTCTGCTGCAGGGCCAGCCTCTGCAGGCAGCCCACAGGCACACAGCTCCACTTCCCTGCTCCCCTCTTGCACCTGCCTGTGCTGAAGCAGGGGAGGGCAGGCTGACTTATCCCCTTCTTCCAGTACTGCCAAGGAGGGGTCTGCAGTGGCCCCTTCCCCACAGAGCTCATGCAGGGCACTGGATCCAGCTGGCCCCTCAGGGCTGGAGGGACACTCCTGGGGAGCTTTACCTCTGACTTCCAGCTTAGCCTCACACTGCTTGGTGCCATACTCATTGACGGCCTTGCAGGTGTAGAAGCCGGTGTCGCTGTGCTCTGCCGCCAGGATGTGCAGTGTGAAGAGGCCCCGCACCCCGTCGGCCTCCTCCGCGTGGTGCCGGCGGCCATACTTCACTGGCTGCCGGTTCCTCAGCCTGCTCAGGACACGGGCAGAGTGGCACGGTCACACCTGGCCTTGCATGCCCAGCCCGGCTGTCCCCAAAAGACCCCTCTTGTCCACCCCTAACGCTGCTCAGGATCAGTGGTCTGAGCTGGTCTTCCCCAAATGGAGAGGTCACAGTGCCCATCCCCTCCTTCCCTGCCCATCACCCAGTGAGCAGTGGGACTCACCAGTAAATGATGGGTTTGGGCTCCCCACGGACACGGACACTCATGCTGACATCCTGCCCCTCCAGCACTGACTGGTCCGACAGGGACACCTGGGGAAGCAGGGGTCAGAAAGCAGTGAGCACCCACCTACACCCAGGGCCATGCATCCCCACTGCTGCACCCAGAGCTATGCATTCCCCACTGCTGCACCCAGAGCTATGCATTCCCCACTGCTGCACCCAGAGCTATGTGTCCAGTGTCATAGAAGTAGCCCTGGAGTACTAGGGGAGATAGTAGGACTGGGGGCTCCCAAGTGCCAGGAGCCCTCCACATCAGGGGTAGGAAGGCCTGACCCAGCAGTGCCTGGCACTGTGGACCACAGGCTGTGGTCAAAGGGCACTGCTTCCCCTCTTCCAGATCCCAGGTAATTGTCAGCTCACCTCAAAGGTGGGTGCAGCCTTGAAAGTGCTCTGTGGGGAGCCGTGGGCAGCCCCATGCTCTGCTCTAGGCTGCAGCTTCATGGCCGGTCGGTGCTGGGGAGTGCTGGACTCAGGGAACTCTTCCAGGGGGCTCAGGTACTCCTCGTCCGAGGTGATGGGGCTGACCTGGCCAACGGTGGGGGGCAAGTTCCCATGCCGCTCCACGGCGGCGGCTAGAGCAGGAGAGCCTGGATAAGGAGCTGTAAGCAGCCAGATGCAGGCAAGCAGGTCAGGACACCCGTCCCCACTACCCTGCACCCCAGGGCGGCCCGAGGAGCCCCATCCCGCGGCACATCGGCAGCAGCCAGCAGCGAAGGGGTGCGGGACCGCGCAGGCGGACGGGGTGAGCATGAGCAGCACTCCACGGGACGATAAGGGGACGCGATATCCCGCAAGGCGACAGCAGGGCTCAAGTGGCTCTTACGCAGCAGCCCGCGCTCCCATCCTTAAGCCGCCCGGATTCCCGGGATGGCTGCCCCTGCTCCGACCGGCGAGGGCTGAAGGTGACATTGGCAGCTGCGCTGCCCCAGCACCCCGCCGGCCGCTCGCCGCTGCGTGAGGCCCGGGCCCGCC
>JASSUY010031551.1:0-35486 GCA_032466535.1 Forpus xanthops | reverse complement strand
AGATCCAATCTAAACTTCCCCTGTTTAAGTTTGAACCCGTTACCCCTTGTCCTATCACTACAGTCCCTAATAAAGAGTCCCTCCCCAGCATCCCTATAGGCTCCCTTCAGATACTGGAAGGCACATCCCAACAACCATTAGGGCGACACATTGGCTGGGGAGCTTCTGCCAGGAGGACTGGCAGCCCAGCACACTACCCAGAGTCAATCATTTTTGACCTTGCCTACAGCATCAGCCTCCAAGCTGTGGCTCCCTGAAGCTTCCACAAAACAAGAATGCTTTCTAAATACAGGAATTTGGAAAAGCTTTGTACCTAATTTCAAACAATCTTCATGAGCAAATTCACACTCAGATGAGATTCCACATGGGCAAGGAAGTGATGCTCAGGCTTCCAAGGATTCTCCTGTCTCCATGCAGGTTGCCCACCCTGACAGGTGAGCAACACACCCAGCAAAGAATGGCTGGGATGAGAAGTATTTCTATTGCTGTGGCTGTCCCTCATGGGAACAATGAAGGAAGTCAGCGTGGTAACACAAGGACAATACAATGCATAGAAGCCTGTGATGTTCCTACTAAAACTGTGTCGGCTGGAGGGCTGGGAAATGGGAAGCAACCAGGGAGGATAAGAGATCACACAGGGAGGAAAGGTGTAGCAAATGAGAAATTTAGACCTATTCCCAGTATCTGAAGGAGGGGGCTCAGCCAGATAAAACACACATTTTCCCTGGAGAGCTTTCCCAACCTCCCACCTAATGCTGACCTCCCTAAGGGGTCCCCACTTTGATGCTCAATGCTGTGGTACCTGCAACAGGCAGTGATGCCATGGGCTCATGTGCATGCCTCAAAGTGCTTGCAATCACCACCAAACAGTCTGCTGGGCATTCAACTGCAAAAGGAGCTTGCACATGAAGTCACACATAAAAAATAGCTAAAATTAACATTCCTGCTCCTTTAATCAGCTAAGGTAAAAGAGGACAGATGCTCAACAGCAGTCGTGCTTAAAAGCATCAGAGGTGTGAGGGGCGATTTATGGAAATCTTCCTTTTTTTCCAACAACTCTATCTCTGAAATCAGAAGCAGCCTGGGGGAAAATACGAAGAAACCGGAGAGAACTGCAGTGATCCAAGCAGCATGCAGTGCTCCACACAGCAAAGGCAAAAGCTTTTAAACTCAATATAGTTAACAGCATGCCTCGGAAGTTTTGAGTCAGCAAAAAGTTAAAAAAACATGAAGCAGAAAGACTAGAAATTATCAACAGAGGTGGACAGGAAACAGAAATTGAGAGAGGGCAGTAAATCTTCACTGATTGCATGGGCTGTTTGCAAGAGGCTATGGGGAGTATTTCAGCACCTTCCTTCAAACACTATTTTATGCATGTGACTGAGCAAACTGGCCATCATTGAACCTTCTTATAAATCCCTATTTCACCATACCAGGTACCAGCAGTTTATGGGCAAACTGCCTGGCAGGCTCAGTGCTTCATCCAGGGAGCTCCGACCATGGGTCCCTATCCCAACTCCAGGCTCCTGGAAAGACATCAACCAATATAAGCAGAGTGTTGTAAAAGGGCTGAGCTCATCCAAGGAAGGAGAAGCATATTTCAGTCTGGGAAGGCTCCCACCCCATTTTCTCACATCACAGTCATGCGCAGGGAAGGACCTGGGCATAGGGCTGGAACACCAGCTCCTGTGTGTATCCTCTGTGACTGACATGATAGGGATGAGCAAACAGCCTGTTACACAACTCCAGGCTATTTGTTTTTAACTAAAATGCTGAAAACAGAGGGAAAAGTGTGGGGAGGAAATTCACTGAAAACTAGGATATTAACCAGCCAGAAAGGAAGTATATGATGCCTGCCCCCTCCATCCCATACAGTACCCTGATATCCTGCCAAATCCACATGGTTTGGATTAGCGATGCATCCTCTGCAGAAACAGCCCTGGGCTGGGATGCAGGCACAGCACAATGCTATCCTTGAGTATAGCAGAGAAAGGCAAGTGCATCCCAGCTCCCAGATGCGCATGGATTTGGGGAAAGCACAGGCCATCTCCCAGACCTTAAGTAATGGATAATGCAGGTTTGATGGGATATCCTGGAAAACCCTTCACTGGGGCAGCCAAGCACCTCTGTGCCAGCTGGACCACTTCATTTAACACAGCTTGCAGCACTGGCTGTGGGCATTTAAACTACAATCTCACAGTGGGCATCTAAGCTACAATCCTGCAGTATCCAAGCTGGAACGAACAAGCCCTCTCTAGGCTCTGTCACTCTGAGAAAGTAGGTCTGACCCAGCAAAACTTATCAGCCAAAAAATTGATCCAGGACTCTACTTTTTGCCCACAGATTCTTTCCTCTCTCAGCCTGAAGCAAAAAGGCCGAGGGTTAAATTCAGATTGAGATGCTCAGCCCTTGCAGATGGGCAGAGGGAGAAATGAGGAGGGTGAGCATCTCTCTGGCCCACCTGAACCCATACAGCATCTTCTGCACTCCTGCTACTCCTCTCAGCAACTTTATTCATCAACTGCCAGTAAAGCTCTGGAGCAATTTCCAGCACTGATTCACAGACCCATGAGATATTTCCAGATTTTTTTATATTTTAAACTGGCTGCATATTTCTGGCTAAGTCAACAGATCAAGTCATTGCTGTTACACATTGTCCCGAGTCTGAGAGCTATTTCTGCTCATCGTAAAAATAACTGCAGTTCTTTCTGATTAACTCCCCTGAAATGCCAATTATTCAGACAGGAGTCTGTAAAGCTGGCTTGAGATAATCATCAAGTTAGTTTAAAACAATTACATTTTGAGGATGAGCATTCTCTGGCATTCAAAATATCATTCTGAGGTTTTTATTCACTTTTAATGTAATTTTTTGTTTTATTGTCACCATCAGGTTAATCCCAGACAGAACAGAAACAGCAGCAAAAGTAGACAGCCCATGGTGGTATAACCCAGAATAACAATCAGTTTCCATAAACAGCCTCTTTGCAGAAGCAGCATATCCTATTCCAGTCTTGGCTCTGTGATTCAGTTTTGAAGGGAAGAAGCTCACAAAAAGGACGCATGGGTTAGTGCAAACCCCAAAACTGCATCATGCAAGAGGCAGTGAAGAGCTGACCCCAAAGCTGATGTGGTAAACACAGCATTTTGGATTGCAGCAGACTTTGCCAGCTGGCTAAGCATGGCTAATCAGTGGTGATCTAGTACAGGATAACTCATCCTTACAACAGGAGGAATGGGTTTCAGCAAGTAAGCACATACTACTTGACGGACACAAGAAGACCCTAAGAGAAATTTGCAGCATACAGAAAAAGCCAAGGCTGTTAAGCCAAAGAGTTGTGCATTGCCCCTTCACCCACCACTGTCCCAAATTTGACAACATAACAAAACAAGGCTGCAGGTACTTCCACCATCAGCTGTGATTTCACAGGAGCACAGCGCTGATGCTTTGAAGTTGACACAGGGTCAATGCAGCTCTCCAGTAGGGAAACAGCCCTGCAGGACTCCACATGCAGCACAGCAACTCTCTTCTCTTCATTTTTCCCTTTTGTCAAAGCATCACTTGAAGCAAGAGGCCAAAAATGCATTAACCAGGAAAGAAAAGCAACCACGTTATGAAGTGAGTGCACAAAGCACGTCATGACATTTCCAACTGAAGTTGGTCTTGCTTATTTGTATCTCAAAGGCCAGGTTGGCAGAAGATAACTTTTCATTCTAGCTTTATTTGCGAAGGGAATAATACATAGATCTTGAGTGTTGTTGCCACAGTGTCAGCCAGAGCCTTGCAGCGGCTTCAGCTACAATGACATTTAACGCGCCTTGCTTGGAGAACATAAGGACCAACCTGAGAAAACCCCCCTTTGGCTGATATGACACACACCAATTTAGGGAGGCTTGCTCATGCTCACACACTCACCAACCCATCCTAAACTCCCTATGGCTTGAGTTAACATTAAGCTAATCATGTTGAGTGCCTTCCCTCTTTCAGTAACTTCACAATGTCAAAACCTTTCCATCTTCAGAGCTCTCGCTGATTGATGGCAACAGTGACAAAAGTCAGGCTCACCTTTTTAATGCCTGTTGCTTCTTTCACACTGTAAGGTCTCCTCCTTTGCCAGAATATGGTATTTTTGACCCCAACACCATTAACAACCTCAGCAGAAAGGAGGCAGGGCCACCAGCGCTGATCAGTCACAGCCTTCTCAGTGGCAAGCTATGATGCTTTTTAGAGACCAAGAGCTGCCTCTTCCTTCAGCCAAGCAACTTGATACAAAATTGAGCTGAAATCCAGTTTACAGTCTGCCCTGTCATACCAGACCCACAAAGATCCTTGCTGGAGGCAGCAGTATCCTGGTCTGGCCTAAGGCTTGACTCAGCTGAAGACCTCAAGTCAAGGTACACAGCACATTTACCTGCCATAATTTCATCCTCGCATCCACTTCCCCATAAATACCCAACTGTCTCAAAGGAACAAGCCATCCTTCCTACTTCACACCTCACAAACTTCAGATGCCTGTTTTTAGGTCATTGAGAAAGTCCAGAGCTTCTTGGAGACCTTTACTTGCTACAACAAAGCCAGTAACAATTCAGCTGGACTGTGATTTACATTAGGCAAATAGGTAAGACTGACAGAGTCACAAGTTTCCATCTCCTTGGTAGTAATCATCATGACTATGTAGAGGCCTTAAAGAGATGCCACTATAACAATGATTACGAATATCTGCACTAAGAACATCTTCCTATCAGGTCCAAAAGACAGGCGTATTATGTGGGCATTTTGCTTCCCTGGTTCCTTCAGGTTGGAGTTGATGAGAAGGCTCCACTTTTCCTCTGTGACTTGACCCCATGATTAACTTTAGCTCCTTTTCTGCCCCCAAAGCATGTTGGCACTATTGGTGTTTTTCTACCTAGTCATTAAGCCCATATGCATGATCTAGCAGGTGCACTAGGAAAGCAAAGTAAGCAAAGTAGCAAAGTAAGGGACACAAGAAACAACAGGGGAATCAGCTTGCCCCAACTAATGATCTCCATATCTGACTCAGAATTTTCCTTTCAAGTTTGTCATCCAGTGGCACTGAAGTGGGCACACAAGCATCTCAGGGCTGGGAATCATTGAACAACTCCTCTAAGAAAGTAAGATTAAAAAAATAAACAGTAATACTAATTTACAACAAAACCTACCACAGTATTAAACCATAACTAATCAAAGCTAAATATGGGCAGTATTTACATTGAGCAATAAGAAATGCAAAACATAATCAGAATCATTACACCCAAAATTCAAACCTAGAATTCAGACAGGGGCAAGTATGGTGCATCTGAAGTGGCATGCTCTGCTCCATGCTTTATGGACATAGAACTTTTATCACAAAACCTTGAGAAAAATCCCTTCCCAATGCTTTCCAAAGACAAATCTGTGCCCAAGACACCCACACAGCTTTGAGCATCATTTTCCCAGTTCACCTTACAGTATAAAGTTTTTCTAACTTTCCCATCCTATTTGTGGCTGTTTTGCTGGATTATTTGGCTGTGGGCACGAGGGATGAATTACAGACATGGGGTAACTCAATTCCTCTCTCCCCGAGAGCAGCAATACTGGCAGTTTAAAGTGAAGGTGCTGACCTTGGTTATCTTACCCTCTTTTTCTTCTCCTGCAAGCAACCACAATAGAAACCTCAAGCAAGATTGTCCTGATCTCTCCTGGAGATTCTAATTTCAGTCAGATGTGGCTGCTATTTGAAGCTCTATGAAAGGAACATCTTAAATAAAAAGGTTTGTGGTGGCATGCAGCAGTAAATCGCTTTCAAATCCTTAACACATAGGTTCATCAGGAGAAACCTAAGTATGTTCATTAACTCCTGGTATGCTGGCAGTTTCAAAGATGCTGTCCACGGTCAAGATCAGCCTGTTATCCCAAATATAGTCACTCATCTGCTGCTGTAGCCAGACAGCAGCTCCAAATTTCATATTTACCCTCTGTTTCAGAGGAACAAGGATTTAATATTAAACTGATTTTACATCCACACAACAGAGACACCACGGAACTGAAAGGTGGGACTGGTCTCCTCTTAAGCTCAGTTGTCTAGAATTTAGGCATCTAATATAAGCCAACTGTCTGGAAAATCTCCATGGTCCACGGAAGAACAGGCTACCCCAAAGCATTATTTGCTCTCCACCTTCCCACTAAATGTAAGTGGAGTTTGCATTGGAAAACAGGTTTTTTTCAATTTCACACCTAACCTCACCCATTCAGGAGCCATGAAATCCATCAGATATTGTCTCTAATTGGCAGAATCACGCTGGCATAATATCTCCAAATGGGTCAGCATTTCAGCTGCCAACTCGCGCTTCTGGATGCTTTTGGTCCAATTGCATGATCTGCCCGAAGTCACAGAAGAGCTATGTGACTGGGATGCCCTATGCTCAATCTTGGTCTCTTCCCCCTTTTGGAAAATGAAACAGCTTTAAAAGTCTTCATTTGTGCTCTCAGAAACACACAAAAATTAATCCCAAGAAGCCTCAAGACTTTTATTTTTTAAGCATAACTGCTACAGAAATATGAAAACACAATTTGACAAGACAAATCTATTTTCCCCCATTGCCAAGACATCCTTGCATTCAGATGCAATGAATGACCATTCTGCCCTTGTTCTTACCTGGGTCTGCTCAGTTGTCCAGCAGCTGTGCCCACACCAGTAGCAACAGCAAAGGCAAGAATGCAAGGAAAGGGCTGCAACTTCAACACTGAGGTGTTACTGAGGGAATAACATAAAATAGCCAGAACTGTCCACCTTATATTCCTTGGGACTATGTCTGGATAGGAAATCTTCCCAGGAAACGGTCATTTGTAAAGCATTATCTATATGGAAAGGCCTAATGAGTTAATACCCATCATAACATATATCTGATGCCTTCCCACAGAAGGATACAACACAGTAAGGAGTTATTCCTCGCATGCCACTATGCATAGTCTGTTAGCAGGAACATCAGCTTTCCCTGTCATGACCACAAGGAATGACAAGATTGAAAACCACCACCCATCTCGTTTCAAGCCAGCCTCTCCAAGTGTGTCTGCTTGGGCAATAAACCCTCCCTCCCACAAGCATAAACCTTTCTTAAACAGCTGAGCTCCACCTATTGCTGTTAAAGACCTCTCAGATCCTCATGTTTTGAGAATCCAGTTGACAGAGTCAGGCAAACATACTTAAACAAAAGAAAACAAAATGCAAACCCAACACAAGCAGGCATTTGACATTTTGGTTCATGTGTTGCTCTGTCCAATATTTAATTCTCCCTTCCATGAAGGTGCTTTGGCACCCAAGCTGCCCTGTCAACATGGAACTCTCAAGCCTCTTGGTTCCAGCCTGTGTGCCACCCTCTCCAAGGCAATACTGGTCTGGTTGCAAGCTGCAGTCAAGCAGGCAGTTATGACTCAGGGTTACAGTTAAGAAACATTACCCTCAGAGCACTGGGGCATTAGCAGAGTATGTCCTAGCTTCATTAATTAATCCTTCTTGACCTAAGCTCTTTTTCTTCATATTGGTTTCCAATACACTATTTCATAGCTCAGAAAAAGAACATACTTTTCTTCAAAAGGGTCAAATCTATTAAGGAAAAACATCTGCACAAGGACATCTTTCTAAAGGAGGAATCTCTGCAGGATGTGCTGCAGATGCATTCAATGCCCACCAGTGCCATCACTTGTCTGTAAGAGGCCCAAAGGAGACCTCTCCCTGCTTCCTCCCAAACCCTACAACATCCATCCCATCTCAGCCAAGACAGACTATGTAGCAAAGGGTAACATCCACAAGTTATGGCCATGCAGAACATGTGTAAAGCTTGCCAATGAGCAAAGTGGTGCAGTGTTTAAAAGGGTCACCTCAAGAGTTTGGGACATCTCCATGTCTGGAAGTGCTGGCTGTCCTCCTCCAGTACTTGTAGCACTGAAGACCTCCTGTATGCCCTCCTCATCAGAATTTTGGAACCTCTCCCTTGGGTGCTGCTGTGTTGTAGGAGACACCAAATGGCCCAGATGCTCCCCTAGGTTCTCTGCCACAGCTCAGTTTCCTCCAGGTCTGCACCATGGACCATGTCTGGATGATGTCTTTCAATTCCTCTTTCTACATCCTCAAGCTTCCCAGGAAACATATCCTGGGGGGACACCAAGGTCAGGGCAGTTCTGTGCAGAGTGAAGAAGGCAAAGGCATGGAGGCACTGACAACATAATCAAGAAAATAATACAGATGACACAAACCACCTCTGAGAGCAGCTTTTTAGATGGGTATGATTTAACCATCCGTAAACACCGTTAACTTTAATAGGAAGCAGCAGAATTGAAGGAGCCATTGATGAGAAACCTGAAAAAAAACTATCAGAATACGCCCACTTCAGCTAAATATATGCAGTCTGCTACTGGGTCACCTCATGAACACACAAGAGCTACATGGCCATACAGCCCATGAAATTTGGAAAGGAGACTGTATGAATCTATTCAATGCAGTGCACTTTCTATGCACGGGCACATGGAATACTGAACGTGGCAAGCCATTATCTGGCCCAGATGATGCTGGGAGCCTCTGATGAGGAGCAGCTGAATCCTGAAGAGGAAAATGCAAGGAGCTGAGGGAAGACCAGACTGAATATGTCATCATTTATTTCTTCCAGACTTACAGCAATAGCTCTGAGGATGTAACACCCTGAAACCTTTGATCAAATGCCTGGGTTTTCACGCAGGCAAGGATGAAGCCTGCAAAGTGTCCCTATCGAGGCATCCACACACACTCATTATCCCAAGAAGAGGCTTTAAAGAAATCAAAATGCCTGAAATAAGAGACAGCTCAAATGGATTTTTATCATCACATCCTGCACATATCAAATGAAATTGGAGAGGGGGAGGAGCAACCCACTAAACAAATGAGCATTTAGCTCTCGAAGTTAAAAGAGTCAGTGTCTTAGCTTTGGGGGTGGACGATGAGGAAGTGATCATTAACACTGGGAAAATTAGTGAGGCTCAATGAGATTAAGCATGTCTTTCATGCCACAAGAGAACACATATGAGAGATGGGGGAGGCCAATCATCTGTAGCCATGGGTGAGCTGATGGTGCCTGATAGGATGCATGTACAGGTCCAAATCAAAAAAAAACAAACCAAAAAACTAACTGTAGCAAAAGCCCTGTTTGAGGGTAAAATTTGTCAGAATTGGAGCAGAAAGGAAGAGCAACAGCCCAGTGCTGCTGCCCACTGCACTCAGCATCGTACCAACAGTGGTCCTGCAACCACATTGTTTTGAGCTAGGGAATTGTCACCACTTAGCCTGTTACCCTGGAGCTGCTTCAGCTGGTTGCATTCTGCATTAAACATGAGGCAAAGCACCACCTAAAAACCCTTCCAGGTAGGTTTAAACTTCCAGGGACTTACCTTCGAAGTGAACTAGACAACTAGTCACTGTTAGCAATTAACTGCTGATGAAATTCTGCCCATACCTGAGCACCCAGCTAGCCCAGTGACCCAGGTCCCCACCAGGACTGCACCTCCACAGCCATACATCATTGTCTCCTGGTCTGGCATTAGGGCCTTGGCCCATTTTTTTCCCTCTTTGCAAGATCCTTAAGCTTGACAGTTATCGAGTCATGTTGGACTGAACTGCCTTTTCTCAGGGCTGATCAACTTGCACCATGCAAATTACCCAGGGTGGAGGTAAACTTCCTTAGGGGCAGAAAAGGGCACTCAGACGGTTCCTTTTATGTTTCAAAGGTCATTTGCATCCTTATTCTGCCTTTAGGGTAACACCTTGTTGACTGAACACCTGCTTTTAGCTGCCGGGAAGCAGATAACAAACCTCCTTCTCCACTCACCCCTAATTCACACCCCTTCAGAACAGTCAACCAGTGTCTCTTGAGACTTGTGAAACCTTTCTCACTTCAGGCAGGCTGCTCTTTTTATCTTGGTCAAGGTGGAGATGAGCACATTCTCCCACTTACCATGTCCCAGAATCACAAAGCATCCCAGCACACCAAACCCAAGGAAAGTGAGGAGCCACATTAAGTCACAGGATTTGCGGTTCCAGGTCTCTGAGCCCCGAATGCTCTCACCGATGTCCAATGTGTCAGCCCAGCACAGATACTTCCAAAAAGGGGGAATGGAGAAGGGAAGCCAGCTGGAGTGAACTTTATCAGGGAAAAGCCAGCCAGATGGCCAGCAGCCAAGTGAAAATTAGGCTCTTTGCTGGGAACCAGTGATACTGCAGAAAGCATAACCCCTGCTTAGGCACAGCACTGAGATCTCCTACATCACTCATCCTTAATGTAATTCTCACACAACTTCAAAGTCTGCATTTTCCTGTTCTCTGGATGGAGGAGCAGCGCACAACCTGACAGCAAAGAGACCAGTGTCAAAAGCAAGCACTGAACCCAAGGCCATCAAGAGTTCTGCAAGACTTTCTGGTTCCCAAGGTAGACAGATGGAATATGGAAGATGAACATATTCCCCACCTGGACATGGCCAAGGTTCAGGTAAAGGGATGTAACCACACAATTTCACCTTGACAGTGTTTCCCTCACTATAAAAGGGAGCATTTCCTCTCTGCGGGGCTGTAGTGAAAACACTTCAATGACTCCCTAACACAGAAACATTAACAGTAAACTGCAGGAGAAACTCTCTGTATAAGAAAAACATACACATTCTCTTTGCCCACTTAAAACTAAACAAGAGTGATATATGACAGCAAATTATATTTGTTCCTTGATTTACGGTGACAATCTTGATGACAGACCACCAATATCACTCCCTCTTTCTCAACAGCTGCACTTCTGAGAACATATTGAGGGCATCAGCAGAAGCAAAACCATGCCAAAAATCTTAAGAGTTGCATTTGTTTAGGTACAACAGCTTGTACATCTAAATTTTAACTTTTTTTTCCTCTATTCACACTGCAGCACAGTTTGGCCAGCATAGGCTGAGCTCTCTGCAAACACAAGCAGAAAACAATGTTCCTGTCCCTCAGCAAAAACAGAGGTGAAATAGAGGAGGTGGCTCAGCAAAAGCAAATGGGTATCTGAGGGGTGAAATTTCTCCTGTGCAGGAAATGCAGCGAACCTGCACAAAAGCTCTCAAGGGAGATGCTAACCAACAGAGATTTGACATGCAGGTCTCAGCTATTCCCATTATCATACCTACGGGCTGCTGCACCGTAGCCAAGTTATTGGGATGTGGATGCTCCCGCTTCAGGTGTCAGGCTCCCACAGGGACAGGGTAAACATAGCTCCAGACCTTCTCTCTGAGGCTGAAAAGCCACAAGCCATATTACTTGAAAAGCTAGAGGCCAGAGTGGCTCCAAGGGCTGGTTCCCAATAGATCTGTGGGCAGCCCCAGCAGCCTCACTGGGGCTCAGCGCAGCACCTCCTGGTGCTGAAGTTGTCCTGCTGGTCCCCACTGGGACTGCAACATCCAGCATGAGATGACCCAGCTGGACTGAAACCTCATCGGTGATCATACCCTACCCTTTGGGAACATACATACACTACCAGTCAGTGGGTATAAATGCTGAGAGCAGGCTCAGACAAGTGGCTTATAGGTTTAAACTGTGCCCAAACCTTGAATAATATTAAAGGGAAGCTTAGAAGAGGTCCAAGCTTTCATGCAATTGGTTCATACACCCCAAGCCAACATCAAGCACCATGAACTCCAAGTCTTCCTATACAGACAGCAGACATTAGACATGCCTTGCAGGCCCGACATCCAAACAAGCCATCCCTGCTGTTCTGACAGTGTAGAGAACAAGCATTTATAGGGATTGATTTATCCCATGCAGATGCCTACAGCAGGACAGGGGCAGGTGCTTCCTAAACATATCCATTTCCCTCCAGTGACTGTAAAAGGAGGCTGGAAGAGACTGGGTCAGTAATAGGTAATTGCAGAAGAGGGATTTAAATCTGCTGTGAAGCCCAAATACATACCAGAAACAAGTTCTCTGTGCTGCATAGTCCTCTAACATATTGAAGGTTGCCTCCAACCCCCAAGCACATCAGCAGTCTAAAATATTCCCATCAGCCTTGAGAAGGCAAAACACAAGGAAACCCATAACAAAAATCATATCTGGAGGTTCAATAGAAGAGACCTCCCCAAAGGCTGCAGGTAAGCCCAGGAGGGCTTGTATCACCAGGCTTACAAGTGCTGAAAGCCGTCATCACTCACCTCACTTTCCAGGAAACCCTGGCAGGACCTGACCTCCCTTCCACATGCTCCTCCTCTCTCCTTTTCACAGTCAACCAGGACCTAGATGACATTACAACAAAAGAAATGTCAGCAAGTCCAACCTTGTCCCATCCCTCCAGCTGACAACCTTCATTTCTCCAGTTCTTCAAAATCAGGCTGCACTGGAAAGTAAGTGTATAGAAATCACAGCTTACATATCTATTTAAATATTTATATATGTATTTATTTTGTACCTATATTATCTATCCAAATAGATAAACTGGGGAGGTAACAGGAGCCCCCTGTGAGCAGCTGAGGCAGCAGTAAATGGACTGGCATCAGTGATGGAACACTACAGCCTGTCTCATGATGAATACCCAGGACGACCCAGCAACAGGGCACCATGTCCTCCTGTGATGTCCACCATCAGCTCTAAAGCAATCCCTCAAATGTTCTAAAATGGCAATGGAAGGAAACACAGTCAGAAATGCCAGAAAGCCTGGGATGATGAAGAAATGTCCAGAAGGTGCCCACCTAAGGCTGGCCAAAAGCTGCAAGGAAAAAGAGGGGAGGCAGAGGACCAGTGCTGCATGAACCCAGAACATCCCAGCAGCATCATGGAGAGGATGTGAGCTTTTCCTCATGGTGGTCTCCACACATTGCTGACACCCCATGTTACAGCCCAAGGGTTGCAACGGACAACCAGACAACATCAGAGATGACATCAGGCTGCTGCTCAGGCACACAGCCCTGTGTGGGGTGGCTGTCCTAGTGGCCTTTTTCTCCCACCATCTAGGTCCCATCCTCTCTTTCTTCTCAGGCCACTGGACCCCTTGTCAGGACAGCTGTATGTCACACAATCATATATCAGACACAGAGCCATATATCACACATGAGCTGGAGACAGAGGGCAAGGGGACCTCTATTATCATCAGAATAGCCTCATCACTCAGCCTACTTAACCCAGACACATTTGGACTGCTAAATTTGGGAGAGTATGAGAAGCATTCCCTCAGAATGATGGGGGAGGGACAGGCGGCTTTTGGCCTCCTTTAACTCCCTGCCAAGTGCTCTGTAATTCAAAGTCCACATCAGGGATGCTACCACAAGCTGTGCAGCAATGGCCAAGACCCAGCAAACCTGGAGATCCAATGCCTTAACCCCTTAGAGTCAGCATCTGAGCATGTCTATTTTAAGATGTTTAAGTCAGGCTTTCTGAAACAGATTTCACTGACATTACAGGCTTCCAGGAGGTAAGTGGAGGGGAATGTGGGGCATCACCATGCAGGAAAGGAGGCACTTAACTTCAGACAGCTTAGTTTGAAGACCCTGCCCTGAAGGGATGCAGTGCTCAGCTAGAAGCAATCACTACATTCAAACTGATCTAAGAAGCTGTGAATGACTATTTGAGTGCAAAATAGATGAAGTACTCAAGAAGGATGGCAGCAATACCTGCAATCAAAAGGGGCCACCATCCCTGGTAGCACCTAGGAACATTGCCCTGACCTGCAGCACCAGCAACTAAAAGCATCTGATCACCAGGTTTTGCTTTTGAGGTGGTAGAAGCAAAGGAAAGCTCTTTGTTGTTCTTGTTGCTGGAGGACACAGGAAGGAAACGTTACAGTAACTTTTCTGGGCCCATTTTCCATCAGCACCTGCACTCTCCTGCAAATGCCCAGAGAAATGTGCCCCTGGAAACACAACCCACGAAATGTCTCAGAGGGGGGCTGCTGCCTACACCCAACAAATAAACACGTTATTAACCCCCCAGGGCGTCAAGTCCGATGGTGTATGATGGGAGCCAGAGATCTTCTCCAACACCTACGTGAATGTTCGAGGGAGCTTTTGAGGGATCCAGGCATGAGTACGGGCAATTGGCCACTAAGCTTGGGGTGCTCTCCTGGGACCTTTCAAGCGATTCACACGCACTCCCAAATAAAAATATAGGCTTGTTTTCCCTAAAAAATGGGCATCAAACACTTTGACATCAAGAAGGATGATTAAAGAAAGTTGAGTTACGAGAAAAGATTAAAAGAACTAAAATATGCCCTACTTGGCTAAGCAATGAGTAAGAGTTGACTTGATAAAAGACTCCAGGCATCTGAATGAAGGGAGTGGCGTAGCATTAAAGAACTGAATAAAATATCTCTCTGAGAAATGAATCCATCAACGATCTCCCAAGAGATAAGGTGTAAGCCTCATTTTTTAAGCATTTAAAAACCTCAGTCGCTAGAACTGAGGTTTTTGAGCAGAAATCCACTTTGCCCTGAAGGAAGCACACACCAAAGCTTTTCATCTCCAGCACTGGGTGCTGGGAACAAAGTGTGTGATGCCACAAGGGAGCACAGGAAGCTTGGAAAGTGGCAAGTATTTCATTCTGTCTCGTCCAAGAAACAGAGATAGGATTTTTTGCTGAAATTAAGAAAATAAATCCTTTTCACTGCTTGTTCTGCATTCAGCAGCCCTAATCGATAACGTTTCGGGTTAAGAAAACCCTAAATAAATAAAAAGGAAACTAATTACCAGCCCATTCAAAATGAAAAGCTCTTGGGGGTTTACAAGTAGTTGACTTTCCCCCAATAATTAAAAACACATGGGGTTCCACAGAGACAAAAGAATGGTTTGAGCTGGGCAGTGGCACTCCTAGGGACTGAGCCCAGCAGCTCTTCAGACCCAGCTAGATCCAGCACACATGTGGGCACAATGACATGGAAAATGTCATGGAAAATGGAAAGCATTTCAATACCTGTCTTTGCTGAGACCCTTCAGAAGAGGAGTCCTCTGAAACCTAGGGACCTGATACACTTTATAAAGATCAGAAGTAAATCCTAAGCCCTGAGAAAACCGCTCAGGAGGAAAGCTGAACCTGTTACACTGGCTTTGCCTCAAAAAAGCTGTGTATAATCCATGTAACATACATACGTACCTAAATACCAGTTCT
The DNA here is from genome assembly GCA_032466535.1 of Forpus xanthops. Classification (NCBI taxonomy): domain Eukaryota; kingdom Metazoa; phylum Chordata; class Aves; order Psittaciformes; family Psittacidae; genus Forpus; species Forpus xanthops. The sequence continues at coordinate 20,355 of JASSUY010031551.1, read as the reverse complement.
GTGAAACCAAAGCAATGCATTTTGTGTAATTCCACATGATGTCCAGCCATATGAGGGTCTCCTGAACATCCTCCCCAGCACAGACACAGAAAAGAGTACCCAAGAGAAGGAGCTTGACCTGGACAACAGTATTTCCTGAACACAGACACATGCATAGTGAGATTTCCACCAACATCAGCTTATCAGTTCATCTGATGTGCCTGTGGGTTGCAATTAACCCCCAGATGTTCTTTCAGGTGCTTTGGCCCCTAAAATGCTTGGCAAAACTAGGCCAGAGGGTATGATTTACAAAGCTCAGCAGCATCCCAGATTTGGGAATCTGAGAGACTCCTTCATCCTCAGTAGGGAAAAGCCAAAGACATTTGTCAATGGTGCAATATTAAATCACAGTTAAATTCACTCAATGGTCAGATACCACTGAGGAGGTGGTTCCGTCTCAGTTCCCCCAGCTCCCCTGACTTGGTGAGTCCGTGCAATTAGATCTAAGGGAAAATTAGCTGGGGAAAATAGAATAAGGGGAAAAAGAAAGTAAATAATTTTCTTGTAATTAATCCCCTAAACCAGTTCAGTGGGGTTCAGGCAAGTACTAGAAATCTTTCTCCTTTTGGCATGAGCGAGATTAGCTGAACTACAACATGTGACTGCAATCCAAGGCAACCTTTGTGTTCAAGGCCAAGAGTGGATCTTTATGATCCCCTCCCCTTTCCCACAGCAAACTCTTAAGTGTACAACTGCCTTTCTCCATGGGAACAGGAGATCCCTCCTTTACTGACTGGTGAGTTTTACTGCAGAGCTGAAACAGGATGTTCACAGAGGATTTTATTATCTACTTTTTTTAATAAGTGGAGCACTATAGTACACTGTGAATCTTCTTGCTTTATGCTTGCTTGTCTCTTTGGGAGGCTGAAGTATAAAACCAGGCTGCCAGATTTATTTTATATATTGAAGAAACATGACTCTCTCCAATCTGAAAAGCAGTCCAACATAAAAAGACCTGTTCAAAGTGGAGGAAACTGCACTTACAGTTTGGAACGAAAAGGGAAAAAAATCAAAACATCTAAGAGAGATTATTATACCTTCTATTAAACCTTCCCATACCGAATCGGCTGCAAGAACACTGATGCTTGAGATAACCAGGCTCAGGGTATCACTGCCACAATGAATTAAAGGCTTGCAGGTTGCATTCAGACAGCTCCTTTTCCTTTTGATGTTAATTTTGGGTATCCCTGTCCAGGCCATGACTGCAGTTTTACTCTGCTCTCATCACACATTCAGTCAGACAGACAATCCTGGCAGCCCTCAGAGCTAGCGTGGAAGTAGGACAAAGCCCTTCTCTGACTCACAGCTCATCTCTACATGAACAGCTTTGGGGATCTGAAGATCAGCTAGGTAATAAGAAACAACTATCTCTCAAAACACAAAGTTTCTACTATTCAGAACAATGAATTAGGATAATGCATGTGTTTAAAAAAGAGGGAGAGGAGCAGGTCCCAGTGTAAGGGTGCATCTCCTGCATCACTCCAATGGATGGTGCTGCAGCAGGGAATGATGGAGAAAGTTGAGCCCACTGTGGTCCATGCACCCTGCCAAGGGTGACAGAGGGATGGGGGAAAGCTGTAACCCAGAAGAAAACAAGAAGCTGGATCCCTGTGGCTCTGCACAGACCTGTACCCGGTGGGATCACAGCTTGTTGCTGCACTACAGAGCCCTGCCTCCACAGAGCTGACACAGAAACCACCCCTCCTCAGGAATAGGTGCTCTGAAAGCCTGGGGGAGCTGACTACAGTTACTGACCTGGAAAGAAACCCACTTGCTGCCATTCATTTTGGATTTGTGTGGACCAGCAGAAGAGCCTGACCCTGGATGCAGGCTCTGCATAGGTGCAGATGCTTTGCTGCTTGCAGCCCTGCCCACTGCTGGCATCAATGACTCAGCAGCTGCCCCAGCCACTGCAGTGATTTCTGTATCCCTCCCTTGCTAAAATAACCTAGCAGGGCACCTTTTGCTGCTTAAGTGAGGTGATTGCCAGCACAATCATGGACAGCATCTTGCTTTCCAATGGAAAGAGCCTCAGGACACCTTAGGAACTGCCTGGGAAAGACACACATTCTGCATGTAGGCAGCGGGGACATGCACTGATCCTGACCGGATAGGCAGGCAGGCAGGGAAGCACCTTCAGAAAGATGACAGAAGGATTAAAGAGCAGGAACTGGTAAGGACAGCCCATCCAGCACCGAGCCACAAAAGACATCCAGATTCAGCGCCACCTCTCCAGGCTCCCACAGGATAAGCCTCAGGAAGGATTCGTGTGCTGAGAAGCGTCCAGTTCCCGTGTCCTTCCCAAGGAATGCATTTCTCACCCTGACACACTCATTTTGGTACCCAAGTCAATCCCTGCTCCCACTCAGAGAAGTCTTTGTCAACAGACGTTTTTCCCTGGATATTTTCCAAATGCTTATCCAGAGCTTCCCATCCTCACACAATAACTGCTATTCTGGTTTTGCTCAAGATCTGAAAAGCTGCAAGAAAGAAATGAGTGTTTTTCAGGTGTCAGGAAGATGGGCACCTCTGCCTGTGCAGGCACCCATTCCTCTGCTGGGGGAAAGGGGATGCGCTTGCCCTGTGCACAAAGCTTTTGGAGAGGGAATGGAGCAGGATGTAAGTGCCTGGACCGCTTTTGGCAGCATGGAAAGAGTTACAGCCAGGCTCAGAGGATTTCTGCCTTCCCAACAAGGCAGCTGGGGTGAAGAATGCAAGTGACACAGCAGCATCCTGCTGGGAGAGAGGGAAAAAGCAAAAAAAGGAAAGAAAAAAGAAAAACAACTAAAGCTCTTTGGATACGGTTCAGGATGACTACACTTTTACTGTAAGTGTTTAGTAACTCGGTGTCACATAACCCTTCTCTGCCCACTTGGGGCTGAGACATGCAGATTACAAGCTACAGGAAACCTTCACACACACACACACCCCCAGCTGAATCCCCTGTTCAAGGGAGGACAAAAAAGCCTTTAACAAATTAAGCTGTATTTCCCATTTAAGCAGAGGCTGATCGCTATTTATTTAACAATTTTAAAGTGTTATTTTAGCCTTCCTGGTTTGTATGTGTTGAGAGGCTGTTCCTGGGACAGCAGCCAAACTCCATTAGAACAACCCGGCAGCCAGAGAGGGAGGGGAAAAGGGAGGAGTTGAAGAAGGTGCTGAGAAGGGCTGCACCATGGGGTGGTCACTGGCAGCCTCCTGCCATGGAGCTGGAGGGAGGCAAGTGGAAAACTGAGGACAGTAATGGGGAGGGAGAGCCTGGAGAACAGTGCCCAGTCCATCACTGGTGGTTGATGGCAGAGGCTCCCTGCTTTCAGCACACTAGTGCTTTGCCTCAAGCAAGCATGCGAGATGAGAAAGTGATCAGAAGGCTGGAGCACCTCTCCTGTGAGGAAAAGGTGAGAGTCTTGGGGTTGTTCAGCCAAGAGAAGAGAAGACTCTGGGGCAACCTTAGAGCAGCCTTTCAGTTCTTAAAAGGGGCCTAATAGAAATATGAGGATGCCACTACAACTTGACTGACCATACTGAGCTCCTCTGAAGCTCCATTATCAGCAGTCCTGCCACAAGCTTGCCATCCTGCAAACTTCATTGGGTGCTCCTCCTTTTGATGTTATGTGGTGTGTAGGAACTGCCTGCTGATGTTACTTCTTCCCAGTCTGTTAGCCTTCAAAAGGCAATAAATAGCAAATTACTTGTTCTCTTCTTCACTTTCTCTGAACTGTTTTTAAGACAAATTACCATGCTTCTTTTTTTAAGCAACCTAGATCAACATAAGTCAGATTCAGGGCCAGCACATCACAAGCAAGCATAGGAAGCATTTTTATATATATATATATATATATACATGTTACATATATTTCTTCTCAGGGGAATTTCAGCACCAACTGGACTAGGACTGAAGTCTAGATGTTCCTAACAAAGCTCATATCTACACTCTCCATGACAGCAGGCACAGACACTCTGCTTTGTGCTGTACAGGAATGCAGTAGGACAAGGGAACCCTGAAAATCACAGGGGAAGGCTTTGCAGTCTACAAAATAAGACCAGGCATATCCAGCAGGTCTTCCTATCTGTGATCTTCCTCTTCATGGCACTTTTGTATCCTCATGTGATATTAAAACCCAGCACACACACTGTTTCAGCTTCTATGATGCACCTTCTCATTATCAATCAACCAATACCAGAATATCTTCTTGCCGTAAAACCACTTCTTTTCCCTACTGGGTACAGCTGGTAAGGCAGACCATGAATTTAGCATTTAATCATAAGTATCAGTTTGAATCATCTATGTTTGCACAGCTCCAGATCATTCCCACTGACTGCAGACACCAATCACGTAACATCCCTGTCAGACGGCAGTTGCAGGGAAATTGGGTTTAGCATCCGCAGGGGAGGAAATCATCATTTTGCATCACAGCACACAGTGACCAATTTGTGGTCAACCAAACTACCCTCAAGAGCCAAAAACCCAAGTGCAGTGTAGTAATGTTGGAAATCTGCATTCAGAATATCAGAAGGTATTGGGATACCCGACCTCAGCAGGACCGACAAGAGCTGAAGCCATGCCAAAATCGGGATGCAAGTACTGCAGAAACGCAAGGCCAGGAGGGACATTAAACAGCCACCCAGACGCAAACCCTCTCTTGGCTTGTTTGTCTTCATGATGCTCTCCAAGGCAACACCAGCACAGCTCTGCCAAGAAGGAAGCAGGACTCTGCTGCAGTTCCCAGCGATGAGCACCGCTCACCCCACCATCCGGGAAGGGCTGCTGTGCTGCTAACAAAGAGCTTTCTAATGCTTTTTGGGCCACTTCCAGCACCACTCATTCTCCTTCACCATCACCAACAGGCGCTGGAACCTACACTTTGAGAAGTGCCAGCCCACCCTCCTGCTACCTGGCAAGATGGAGATAACGTTGGTAGACAGTGCCCAGAGAATAACTTCCCTGTACACAACTTCCTTCCAGTCCTGTTCTCAGACATGGAGAGACAACAGATGCTGCACTCCACACACCACCCTCCTGAATGTCTCAAATCTGCTACAATCCCTTCAAGTCTCAACAACAGTACCTCTCCTCTCCCTGTCCTTATTCCTTCCACTTAGAATCATAGAATAATTAGGGCTGGAAAGGACCTTAAGATCATCTAGTTCCAATCCCCAGCCATGGGCAGGGACACCTCTCACTAAACCATGTCACCCAAGGCTCTGTCCAATCTGGACTTGAGCATCGTCAGCAATGGAACATTCACAACTTCCCTGGGCAGTCCAATCCAGTGTCTCACCACCCTCACCGTAAAGAATTTCTTCATTGTATCTAATCTAATCTGCCCTTTTTTAAGCTTGAACCCATTACCCCTTGTCCTGTTGCTACAGTCCCTAATGAACAGTCCCTCCCCAGCATCCCTATAGACCCATTTCGGACACTGGAAGGCTGCTCTGAGGTCTCCATGCAGCCTTCTCTTCTCCATACTAAACAGCCCCAATTTTCTCAGCCTATCTTCATATGGGAGGTGCTCCAGCCCCCTGATCATCCTCGTGGCCCTCCTCTGCACTTGTTCCAACAGTTCCATGTCCTTTTTATGTTGAGGACACCAGAACTGCACACAATACTCCAAGTGGGGTGTCAAGAAAGCAGAGTAGAGGGACAGAATCACCTCCTTCAACCAACTCCTCCTTCCTCCATCTGTTGTCTAGGCAAAACTGCATAGCCATACTTTGAAATAATTCTGGGGACACTTTTCAGGTTTTTCTACACTAATAGAAGTTCCTTGTCTCACCTCACAGTGTGGACACCAACTCACCTCATGATGAGTTGCAGTATAGCCAACACCAGAAGAGCAGAGATACCTGGCTTCAAAGCTATTGCTGAAGATAGTATCCCATTAAACCATGGCACCTGTGGGTTGGTTTGTCTTTTTTTCCCTAGGTTTGTCATATGCAAATCTTCCAGCTATTTCTCAAAAGTAAAATTTCCCAACCAGAAGCTTCACTCTCCCAAGCTGCCTGCTTTCATATTAAAAACAGAGGCACTGAGAGTGTGTACTGCATATCAAACAAGGTTTTATATGATAACCAAGACTGAATTACTACCTTTGCCATTTTTCTGGGGGCTATTCAAGATCTGCCTTCCTTGTACCAGCATCTGACTGCTGATTCACAATCACCTTGGGATTCACTGTAGCTCCCAGATCACTTTCTGCAGTTCACCTGCTATTGCTCATTTTGGGTGCATGTGTCTGATTTCCAAGAGCACTGTTTTGCACTTGTCTTTGTTGCATTTGTTTTGTCTTTAAACCACCCCTTCAACTGTAAGAGAAGATGCTATCACCTCAAGTACCTGCAATGCCTCTGCATTTCATCTTTATCCTCACCGAACTACCATCTAATCTGCTACTGACCCTCAAAATGCCTTCCTGATCCACAGTGAACCATTTCTTTTAGCTTCTTAAGCCCCCACTTACGATGATTTCATCTTCAGCCCATTTCCCAAGTTTGTTTATCAAGCTGATGGGATTTCTTCAAGAACTACTCAAGAGCTTTCAGCACTTTTGCTGGTAACCACTGAAATACCAAACTTGCTATGAGTTTGCCCAGTAGCTCTGCAAGCCCTCCATTCTCCAGGAGAGCTTGCTACACCAGGAGGTAGCACTCCTCAGAGCTGGCAATTCAAACGATGCAAGATCTGCAGTTATTTGACATTTTCTTACTAGGCAGATCAAGCAGATCATCCATTCCCCATTCAGCACCAGCACCACTGTTTTTCTTCAAGTCTCACCTACCCAGCTCTCTCCCCATTGCTATTTCCCTTGGCTGAGTTAGGACTTCAGGGCTGCAAAAAGCTTACAAAGAAAAGCTCATGCCTGAAGGGTTAAGATTTGTTTTTTCATCATCTTTAAATCATAAACATGATTTCCACTTGAAAAAGGAACACTTCATTTAACAGACACAGTGGCTCTGAAGATTAATGCAGGGGTTTGAAGGAAATTGAAAAAAAAAGGAAGCAAAGGGAGAAAGCAAGATAACACTTCCACTTTTCCAAAGGAAATGAGTAACTACTTGTTATTAAATGATAAATCACGGTCCTCGGGAAGTGGCATTGTCTGTGGTCTATTTTTAATGAGAAAACACCCCTGTCATGGGCACAAGGGCTAAACATGCTGATGGAACATGTCTGTGGATAGTGGAAGCATTCTTAGGGAGCCATCATCTCATTTCTGCCATTCCCATCACTTATCAACAATCAAAATGGCAATAAAAGAAAGTGGATTACAGAAAAAAAAAAATGCATCCAGGCCAACAAACAGGGATTACTGTTTTCCATGGAGGGAGGACAGGAGGAAACGTGGAGACCAAGCAGAAGAATCACATCCCAAGAGTAGTCTTTGGCTTTGCTTTTGTTTTCCATGTGTGAGAGATGCACACGAAGTCACCAGGAATCAAATCTGTGCTGACCCCAACGTCCCTGTAAGAGTTTAGATGAACTCTCACATGCAATAGCATCCTCTGTGTCCTTAAGATGGGGACATGTTGGACACACAACCACAGTAAACCCCTTGGTCTCTCTTTTCCCTGGGGTCTGCCAGCAAGACAGGGCTTTCTGGAGAAGCACCCAGTGCTGCAGCCCCACTGATGCTCAGCACTTCAAAGGTGTAATTAGCCTCATTTTATGCCAACAAATGAGTCCCAGATTCCTGTGGCAAAGTGACTCGCTGACTGGGAATAGGCACACGGTGTCAAGGGAAGGGAAGCAAAAGTCAGCAGAGCTAGTTGGAGGCTGAGTTAACAGCCTCAAAAACAAACCAGAGGACCACAAGCTCTCAGACACCCCACCATCAAGCACTAAGCCTTCCTTGCACACCAGGGAGGAGACCGTTTTTTGGCACCCTGCACCAAGCACAATCAACTCCTAATCCACAATTAAGCACCGCCAAGCCCAAGCCATTGGGTTTAGCCGCAGACCCATGTCTCCGGCATGCTCAGGCCAGCTCTAACCCAAAACCACATCTTCTCACACCAAACTTTCCAAGCTGCACCAGGAGCAAGCAGGAACCTATCACTGACTTGCTGTAAAGTGACATACTGTGCCCAGTTTTACTGTGAGGGTGATTGAGCACTGGCAAGAGGTGCCCATGGAGGTTGTGGAGTCTCTATCCATGGAGAGATTCCAAAGCTATTTAAACACGATCCTGGGCAACTGGCTGTAGGTAACCCTGCTTGAGCTGGGAGGCTGGACCAGATAAGCTTTGGAGGTCCCTTCCAGCTTCAGCCATCCTGTAACTGCAAAGACTGTACTGCACTGCAATCCTGCATGTTAAATTAGCTTTCACTAACCTGGTGCAAAGAAAGGCCGTAATTATTCAACTTCTCAACTATTTCTTGACATTCCTTCCATAGATGAGGTTTAAGCCTTTCTTGTTTTCTTCCCCCTTCCTTTTAACAGGAACGCAACCCCACAGTTTGCAAGAGATTATATAACACACACACACATCCCTCTTCCAAAACAGGGTCTGAAAGTGTTTGTTTGATGACTTTTTTCTTTCCTCCCACCCATAAACCACCATCCCACTGGTCTCATTCATTGTGCGGCATTTTGCAACGAAGCGTAAAAATGGTATTAATCATAGCCCTGAAAAAACACAAACTTCTTCTCTGAGGTTTGAAGTAACCATTTGGAAGGAAAACTTCCAGGAGCCAGAGGGACTGACAAGGCTGGAGACTAAAGTCCTTCTTTTCAAAGGCCAAGTGTATCCCAATATATCCCTTGGACAGCTGCCCTGAGCCAAAGTTATAATACTTTATTCTTCAGTTCAAGTAGCAAGGAGATCTGGTATAAAATCAGGACAAATACCCAAAATGAATGGGGAGGTTTAGTAGGCAAATATGTTGTAAATCTAACAGGAGTCTTGAGCTCTAACTGGAGCTTTGGTGAGGATTGATATCTGAAGCCTCAGCTATCCCTCACCTCCAGGATGCTGCCAAAATTAACAGGTAGGGGCACCCATCCCTCGCAGGCAGCACCCAAGCACCCCAGACCGAGCACTAGCATTGACCTGCAGCAGTGTTGCTTCAGCAACAGGCTGGAACACAGAGATCTGCAAAGGCGGTGCCAAAAAATAAAAATCATTCCCATCTTTATGTTTTTTGGCCAAACACCATTGGAGAAAATTACCTCCTCCATAAGTCAAGCTCTTTGTCTACCTCCACAGATTTAGTGCTTCTCATGGACACGAGGAGGGGCTTCTGTCAAAGACAAGAGTTGGGAAAAAAGATGAGGCTTTTTCTACATTAGATGTTTTCGCAGAGATTTGCCAAAGGCTTTGGAATCCCTCTGATTTAGAGGTGAAACATTAATAATTTAAATCCCTCCTTTTAAATTAGGAAGGGCACTAAAAGAAACTATTGAAAGAGAAAAACCATCAAGCTTGCCACCACCTCCAATTCAAACACTGACATTTTCTTTCAAATCCCAAAAGTGGTTCAAGCAGCTGACAAACAAGCATTTTACCTTTTTCACACACATCCTCCCCCCAGATTTGCATTTCTGCCATTAAGCTTTCAGGCAAAGCAGTCAACCACAGGGATAGAGGATGCTGAGCCTCCTGGTACAGAATGCTGCAACCACGGATAGGTGTGTTGGGAGCAGTTGCAAAGTGTCTCACAGGGCATGCAAAACATTTTATGTTTATTGTTATGTTGACAGGATAGGATAGGATACAATACTATATGATGGGATACAAGAGAATATGATAGTTCAATTTGAAGGGGCGTACAGCCATCATCTAGTCCAAATGCAAGTATTTTGCATTACAAAAGCAAGGGGAGAGAGAAAGAAAATAAACAATGATTGATCTTTTTTCTCCTTTTTAGTCAATAAACCCAGACTCTTGCTCATAGTGAAGTTCCCTGCTTATTCAAAACACATGTACTGCCCATCTCAGCCACTGATACCATTTCTTATCAGCATGTTTCATTCTTTCCCATTCTTGCAAGAGCTCTGCAAAGTCAAAACAAGGATACAATCTTCATCTTTAAGAGGCAAAATAGGCTGACAGGGATAGGTCTACTTGCTACCGAGACTTTTGCAGGAGCAGGAACAATGTGGCAGCCCAAGATTTAACACTGTCTGCACAAGCCTACAGGAGCCCCAACTGCTTTGTCAGCAGCTAGCTCGGGTAGGAGCTGCTGTCCTGGTATGAAGGTGGCCAGATAAAAGCACACAGGGACACATCCCCCCCTTCCACACCGAACTCCAGATGACCAGTTTGAATTTGCAAAGGAAAACATACAGGGCCAGGGAATATCATCTGTACCATAGTTCCTGTTGGTCACCCAGCTCAATGCACCAAGAAGACCTTTACATTGATTGCAATCCCCAATGCAGCCATGGAAACACTGAAAGAATGCAACCTCATGCGTCTGCAAAGGATGCTTAAATACATGGTTTTCTTCAGGGAGAAAGAAGAAGGAATAGCTATTCAAAACTACATGCCAGCCAATCTGGTGACGGGGTGCCATCCTCCGGCAGCTTTTTTAGACAGCCATGAGCTCCAAATTTATTTTGTTTCCTGCTCACAGCAGCTCCTAAATAGTATGAGCTAAATATTTATAGAAGAGTCAGTGTTTATTTAAGTTTCAATCCATACTCACTGAGGTCCAATATGCCCAGATCCCAAAATGACAGCTGATTACAGAAGAGCCTGAAAACATAGCAGAGGGGACCCTGATGTTCACCAGACCTTTCATCTGGACACTTTCTCTGGTGGATGCTTTGCAGCACCTTTTCCAGCTTCTTTCAAAAGAAGAGGAACCGCAGCTCCCGCCAGCCAAGGTCCATGTTTCATCAGATGCTTTGGAACAGCTCTGCTCAATGCCACAGAGACCCAGGTTCGGAGATCCTCTGTGTGCTTCAGAGCCTGCTCCTCCCCAGCTTGCAGCAAGGTGGATAGACTGCATCTGGGAACACAACTGAGGACCCTGAGTTGGCACAGCATGCAGCAAAGGAGGGTGCAAACATCTCCGAGTGTCCAAGCCCATGTTATCATGCAGTGGGGCAGGCGTGGTGCCACTCTGGCTCAGTAAGTCCTACCCTCACAGCCCATTCTGTCTCTCCTGGATTCAGCTTTTATAATTCAACACAGAATCCACTGCAATGGCACAATGAAGTTCTGTCACACCTTACAGAACAGCTGAGGATACCCAAACTTTTTGGCTAACTGGGCAACCTGTCAGAAGTTGAAAAGACACCTGCATGTGCTAACACACTTCTGCTATAAGCTAGCCAAGTGCAGCAAGTCACACAGCAGAGGACGACAGCACCTTCTTGCATATGGTGTTTCCCAGTGAGAAGAAAAAATCTAGACTGTGCTTCATACGTGGCAATTTTAATTTACTCACCCTATAAAGACACATGTGGGCGCAGTTAAACACTCCTGGAGTCTTCAATTCAGGCTATAACTAAGGATTCGCCACCACAAAGGTGACAAGAGAGGCGAGTTCATCAAGCAGGCATAGTATTATGCCAACACATCCCAAAAGAGCATCTCACATGGTAGATGCTCAGTGTCCAGCTTTGAAAGCTCCCAGAGGAACCGCAGGTGCAGGGAGTCACCATGCAAGCACATTTCTCAGCATCTTCTGATGACCATCCAAGGCTAGTGATATCCTTTGTTTTTGAGGTTTCAAATAAAAGTTCCTGCATGAGGAATGGTACAGATGTGCTTATCTGCCTCAGATACGTGAGCGTTTGGGATGTCTTTGCATGAGTCCAGCTACTTCAAACCCAACACTTGATTTGAGCAGCCACTTGGATGAATGCACATTGCTGAAGAACCCACTGACAGGTATCACTGTGTTCATCTCGTCAAGATAAACTCTTTATCAGCTCTGCAGCAAGGTGAGACCTGGCAACACTACTCTGTCCTGGAGTTCTCCCAGGGAGAACAGGACCCATTCTCCCCTGAACACGGCATTTCAATGCCTTTCACCCCAATAAGTAAAAATTGTGGTGTTAAGCATGAGAATGACTTGTCATCAGGTGGACCTCAAGGTCACGTTTGCATGCTGCCATCATTAAGAGTCTCCATAGCAAGCATGAAGGCCCTTGCATGGATGAAGAACCCAGCTGCACAAATGGCCATGCCAATGTCATATGTGCACACACTACATACTCCTCACGCATAAGCACACGCACACAAGGAAACACCTGTTTTATGTTTTATGGACATGCTCATATGTACATGCACATGAATATGCACAAGTGAGTACACAGGCCCACTGCAAGCACACCAGTGCTTGACAAGAAGATTAAAGAGGAGACTGCAACACGGAGGCTGGAAATAATGACAAGCACTTTCATCAGGAAAACCCCCAATTACTCAGCCTGCAGAGAGCCTCTCATCTCCATGGAGCAAGCAAAGCTACTCATTACAAAGATGCCTTTACTGTATGTCTTTACTGTGATCTGACTTTTAGAGAAAGAAGGAGAGCTGCCGTGGCTTTCCCTTATTTTATTTCTCTGGGTCTCAGGGGGAAGGACCTATTACTGGAAGCTCATGCTTTGCCATGCACATCCCACAGCTGGTGGGTCCACTGGAGACAGATGGAACTATGAGGTTGAAGGTACAAGCCTATAACCAAGGAACCTTTGAAACCGCAGCTGGTCTCTCTACGCTGTTAATGGCATGGGGTTTAGCTTTACTGATGCTTCATGGAAGACACTAAGACATGGAAGAATTCTTCATGGAAGAAAGTAAAATTTTACTGGGGCACAGAAGAGACACTTTTCCAATTGAATGCATCTGGTCCTAAAAAAAGAAAAATGAAGGTGAAAAAAAAAAAAAAGAAAGAAGAAATACAACTTCCCTGTTCCCGTCTTTACATAAATATTGGATCTGAGTGCTTTATGCTCTTAAGAAGTTAAAAATAGGAAATAATATCAAGCCTACGTGCTGCATCTTTTATCAAAGCCTTTTATGAACATCAAAACCAGCTCCTCTGTGCTCTTTTATACTTTCCTGCTGTCACTCACAATTCATAAAAGGGGACTACAGAGATACAAAGGGTAAAGCACTGTCACAGGGAGCCAGGGACAAAACCCAGCTTTTCCTCAAAGCTCTGAAATCTAAGAGCAATTTCGAGCTATAATGTCACTTTTAGCACACGAGATGAATAATAGATATTCAAAATATAATAATGCTTTCACAAGTAAACAATGCTTTGCAGTGTCAAAGCTTTTCAGCAGCATGTCAAGCTTTTGCAGAAGGATATTTCTAACAGCACCGGGAGGCAAACACTGCAAGAATAAACACGTGCTTAACGGAAAGGCAGGGTCTCTCTGGCCAAACTCCATCTGTATTCTCTAGAGACATACATCCAGATCCTCCCTATAAAAAAGGGAGGCATGGAGATTAACAAGATGAACCAGAAACTCTTTACACATAAACTTGACTTTGACCCTGCCATCTCTCACAGACCTGCCATAAATCCAAACCTCCTCCCCATCTGTATGATGAAAGGGGTTACACTCACCTATATTCAAGAGATATGAGCATTAATTAACTCCAACATAAAATACACCCCACATTTGAAAGATGGTAGCTGCTAGAATATTCATGACTCTTACCCAGCCTGTTTATATAACCGGATAAGAAGCAAATCCCCCATGAAAACTCTAGCAAACCTGAGAGCACCATTTAGCTGCTCAGCATCTTTTCCACAGAAGGCAAATTCCATAACTTGCGGTCACCATTATTTTTTCTCCTGTACTGAACATACGAGCTAGGAATTTGAAGGGAGGAAGTGATAAACCCATGATAAAAAAAAAAAATCCAGCGAACTGTCAGCATTATCCTAACCAAAAAAGAATTTCCTCCTTAGTCATCCACAGGCTGGGTAAGCCAGCTCCCCCATGAATTACAGAGGACCACAGGGAAAAAAATGTTTATCTGGGAAATTACTTCTTTTCCTAGTTCCTCAGTATTAAATTTTTAAGCAGGGCAAAGGTTAAATGAAAAACACCTGATGCTGATGTAAATGCAATCCTGGATGAAACTGCACAGCGACCCCAGCAGCTCCTTCTCAAAAAGCTCCATGAAAACCAAGCGATGATGACAGTGAGGACTTGATGGCACTTCAGCATCCCCATAGCCTCAAGGAGCTAGGGCAGCATGGGGGTCTCAGCATCATTCAACATCCCAGTGAATGCCCCCAGCACTCCTCTCTGGCCATGAAAACTGGGGTTTTGATATGGAGATAGACCTCACAACTAGACAATGGGCAAGGGTCCACCTTTCAGACATAGCAGGGCTGGGATGCATCCCAGCTGCATCCCCCAACTTGCCTATGTAACCTGTATAATAATGCACAGGATTTTTATTGCAGAGCAGCAGAACACACAATCAAACCTCCTTTTGCTGCCAGAACTTCAGGTGCCTAATTCCATCCCCTCGCTTTGACACTGCAAAGGTAAAAAGGAAGTGGTGCAATGATGGTTTCTTGCAAAAGCAGAGTGGGCAAAGCCACAGCATCCCCAAAATATTGCAAGGCAAAAACCAGGAGGATGGGTGGGAGATTGCTTCCAGCTCAAGAAACACCCTCAGAGTAAAAACATTGCCTGAACATGCATTTTGTGCTTCTGAACTGCTGCAAACATAATTACAAACCCTTCAGATCATATCCAGTTCACAGCACTGAGGCAGTGCAAATCCTGCCACCTTCACCATTGGCCCCTCCAAGGGCCTCTCACGGCCTTGGGATGCCAGCCAGCTTTACAGGCTTTACATTTTCGTGGCATGAGACAAATTTCACTGCAAGTTCCTCGGTATTAATCCACATAATGCTGCTCAGCAGATGGGAGCCCAAGAAAACAGCTTGTCAACACCTTCAGCTCTGCAGAGTCCCTGAAAGCAATGCAAAGGATTCAGGAGACAAGCAGATACTCTTGCTTTAGCAATGATACATCTTGTGATAGTTCACTGCTTCTTCTCAACCTGAGGCAGCACAGTGATTCAGCAGATAGTTAAGTATTTATTGTGCATAATAAACCAGTACCTGCAGATGCAGGCACTTAGGGAAAAAGCGAAGTTCACACATTAAGAAAGATCTTTATTCTGAAAGTAATTACGAGGATGTGTTTGTCAATATAAAGTGCCAAGCAACATCTTAAAGCTATAAATAGACGACCATTCAACACATGCTAGCAGGATTATTCCAGGTCTTTAAAAATATATAAAATTTGTTTAGTTCTAGAAACAAAAGTACAGGTTTGTGTATCTCCAAGTACATTTCCTGCAATTAAGGCACAAAGTTTGGACACGTATGGCGCACATTGGGGTGCTGTTAGTGAGAACCTGAAAAGAGGGACAGACCCTCAGCAAGAATGCATGCTGCAAAAGGGGTCATAAGTTTTAGCGTAACCTAATGGCTGAGATCCACACTGAATTTGCTTTGCTAAGGTTGCCTCTTGCTGCTGTCAGATGCACAGAAATCAATGTCTTTCAAAGCACGGTCAAACCAGCAGGATGAGCGCATGTCTATCAGCATCCCTCACCCTGGTCATGGAGGAAAGAAAGGGATAGGGAAAGAAAAATCAAAGATCAAAGCCAAATTTCAGCATCAGTGGCTTCAGCATTTCCACCAAAGCAGAGAAAGATGTGAATATGAAGTTTTAGTTATAAATAATTAAGAAGTAGCAAATGGACTTCTGGCAGCCAAGAGAAGAACCTTTAAAAGCGCTCACATTTGCTGTCCCCAACCCTTATAAATCTGGCCTGCTGAAGTGGTGTGGTAGGTTGCCCACAAACTGAAAGCTGAAACTAGTTTCAGCCCCAATTCCAGAGAACTGGGAGCAATTTTAGAAGCAGGAAACCATTAAGCAAGAGACAGCACCTGTAGATTAAATCCTCTTCCTCTGCCAGGCTTCAATACATTTGACTCACACAACCATAAAGAAAGTAAGACTCCCTAAAAAAAACCTCCGTTGTCAAATTTACTTTATAGCTTTGAGGCTATTTTTCCCCCCTTAAACCAATAAATACTTGTAATTCCTGCATTTGCTGCCAGCTGGGGAGAGATTTGAAAACTTCTGTAAACCTGCAATTTCAGTGCTTGCCTGTGCTGGGCACTAGAAAATTCCTCTGGGGTGAGAGTGAGAGGGGTTAGTCATGACAAGAACATCCCTGCAATGTGCCAGGACTGTTCACTCTCAATCAACCGTCATTAATACTGACTTAGCCCATCTGTGCTTTGTGTAATCAGTTATGTGCTTTCGAAACACACACCCTCATGTTACACACACAAGAAACCAAACTGAGGCTTTTTGTATTATTTTTTTATAATTAATAACATGCATCTGTCCATAGACCTACCCCCTAAAGGACATTTTGACCCAGCACTCTGCATTCTGACTGAAAGGCTTTGCTATTTTATCAGTAAGCTCTTTAAATGCTGAAGGAGTTCATCTTTTAACTGGCACCCAGGGATGACCTGGCAGCCCCCCAGCCCGGATGCTTGTGCTGACCAAGAGGAAAGCTTTTATATCAACACTCCCTTTGAAGCTGCCCCAAAGGGGCAATGCAGAACACAAGATTTGGAGTATATCAACCACAGCTTTTCTCCTTGCTCAGTGTTAGTGCAGGCCCATGCAGTGCAGAGGGCAAGCACCACTGGGGCTGCTCCAGGTTACCCAGGTATTGAGCAGGTTCTGTTGGATCTTCAAACAGGCATCTCCAGCAGCACCAGAGGCTGCATCACTGCAGCACAGCAACTTAATACTCCATCTTCTTGGGTGACCTTGAGCACTTCTTGGATTCCAGAGCTGTAGCCAATACCTATTCTCACACTCAAAATCCATTAAGAAGTTTGTGTACAAGCAGTGATTACACCTCTTCTAGCTTTCCAAACATGAGAAAACCCAAGCAACTCCCTCACATCAAATTATAGAGATGCTCCTCCTAAAAGGTTGAGCAGCAAGGGCTAGGAGAATACCAATAAACACATTTTGCACATATGCTGCAAGACTTCTGTAAGTGTTCAGGGCTCTAATTAGGTTTTTCTAGGGTTCTAATTAGGATTTTCTTTGACTGCAAGGAGGAAAGCCCAAGCTGATAGTTACATACAGAAGATAAAGCTCATTCCACCACAATGCACTGCTGACAAAGGACCTTTTCACATCTTAGAGGTACAAGCAGAGATGTGGTTTGCAACATCTTTATCAAACAGTTGGCCGCAAAAAAAAAAAAAAATACTTCAGATATGAATGGTGTTTGCTTTCATTGTAGATAAAACACTCACACTGCCAGTGATCCTTCTTTCTTAGGTGCTTTAGAAGTTGCTGGGAGCTAGTTAATAATAACACCAGGAATTTTGGTGATGGGAAAGCTGTTCTGTGTTCCCAAGAGAGAAAACCAGGCTGAACAACTTTCCTGATCAACCCACACAGTGGGGCTTGCCCACCTCTGAAAGTTAATTCAGGTTAAGGGAAAAAAAAAACCTCTTTTCTCTGACCAAAGGGTTGAGACCCAAGCAGACACACAGCCAAATCCTGGATTTTTCAGTAACTTCTTAATTTGGTGCAAAGACCAGGAGGCTCTGAGCAAAGCCCTCACTGGGGCTGCTCTATGGCAGTACCCACTGGTGTGCTCACACAGGGACAGCTCCAGCACATGCCTTCCCTTTCACTCCACCAGCAGAAGACACAGCAGGGCTGGGAAGACAGTCGGGTCCTGGGATGCCTGAGTGTTCTGGTTTCAGCCATAAGTGTTATTTCTCTTCCTAGTAGCTACTGCAGTGCTGTGTTTTGGCTTCAGGCTGAGAACAGTGCTGATAACACACCAATGTTTTACTTGTTGCTGAGCCGTGCTTACCCTGATCAAGGACTTTTCAGTCTCATGCTCTGCCAGTGAGGAGGAAAAGCTGGGAGGAAGCAGAGACAGAACACCTGTCTCCAACTAGCTGAAGCGGTATTCCATACCACACCATGTCATGCTCAGTATATAAACTGGGGGAAGTTGGCCGAGAGGACTGATCACTGTTCTGGTCAGACTGAGTATCAGTTAGTAAGCGGTGAGCAATTGTTTTGTGCACCACTTGTGTTTTCTGAGCTTTCATTTCTTCTCGTTTCCTACGATTATCATTATTGTTGGGATTTTATTTTCACTATATTTTACTTTATTTTCATTATTAATCTGTTCTTATCTTAACCCATGGCATTCACATTCTTTTCATTTTCCTCCTCATCCTGCCTTCAGTTACCGCCTGGGTCTAAACAATGACATCGAGTTATCAGAAAACCCAGCCAAGGACATCTCAGTGGGTGACCCCAACTCTGCTGCCCAGCCCACAGTAACATAAACCTGAGCTGCAAATAGGCATTTTGCAGCAGATCTAACCAAGAATGGAGTTTGGCTTGGCGGTCCCAGGTAAACTGCAGCAGCATTTATTTGGGTTCAATAAATAGTATTTATGTGCTAAAAGACAAATGGCTAGGCTTGAAGAGAAAACCGGAATACCACTACACATAACGTTACCAGCTTTCACACATGGACCCAAGTGAACAAAAACTATCTATTAACTTCACAGAGGTACAGATAGACTCACTGGAGAAGTCAGGTGCAAAATACAGATTTCCTAACTACCCTTCTTTTGGCCATCAGAGAAAGTCTCCAGATGTACAGAAGAGGCATCATGCAGAAGAAATAGAATCATTTTTCAGTACATTTTCTACATCATTTGAGCTGCACTGAAGCATGCCCAGTGAGTAAAGCAGGAGCAAGGTTCAGTGTGGGGGAAAGTCAAACACTAAGCATCCCAGTCCCAGTGGTTGCCTCTGTAGTAGAGCACAAAGCCCATGCAAGCAATGCTAGAAGTTCTCCATCATCCCTAAGGGGTGAGACCTTGCAGATGCCGCTAAGCCTCCAGGCAATGCTCCTAGAGAAGGTCTTGTCTTGGCATGTGACCACACAGAACAGAGGTTGCCCACCAACCACCTCCACCAACCTGCCACAATTCTGCTTTTCACTTACTGTGTCCAAATTGCCATGGTTAATTCCAGCCTCTCTTACAGGCACAGTAAGTGCTTGACTTTCCCACTAGTTAAAACTAAGAACCTTCTGATCCTCAATCTTTGTCTCCATCTCCATTTGGCCTATGTGCAACAGTTAAATTTGAGAGTGAGGTGGCTTGTTTTGTTTCCCCCCTCTCTGCATTCCCCCCTTGCTGCACACGCTCTATCACCCATTTCCTTCCTTTAATCTGATGTGAAATCATGCTTACAAAGCAAGAAGATGAAGCTTTTAATGCCCCACAAGTGCTGACAGGAATGCAGACTGAATGTATGGCCAAGCATTTTCAGTCCTTTCCCTTCAGAACCTCCTCTTTGTATATTGAAAATAAGTAAAGCTAGATTCAAAGAGCTAACTTTTCCTCTATGTTGCAGAAGTGATCTGTTCACCAACACACATGAGCAGTTTCAACCTAAACCAGCACAAATGCCAAAAACGATGATTTTCACAGCAAACTGATATCCACAAAGACAATGATCTAATACTTGTATTAGAAAAAATGGAAAAGCTTGTCATCTGCACAAGAACTCATTGCGAATGACTATAAAAATGCAAATTTGGTTATCACTACAGCTAGAGTTATCCATGTCTATATTGAATAGGAATAGTTTTAATTTTAAAATTAAAGCCACCCCCTTTTTAATGGGAATAAATCATCCTCAAAATGGCATTTTCTTCAGCAGAAATGCTGTTAAATTAAGAAAAAGGAACACAGATTAACACTCAAGTCGCCTCCTTTGCAACCAGACAATGAAGTCCAATAAGCTGATCCACACGTGGCTGGTGCTGGCTGTTACAAACCCAGTGGGAAGCTGCCCAAGAGACTGAGGTGACCAGGAGAAGAATAAAGAGCAGCAGATATGAGCACCTCCACCCCTCTCCTCAGATGTGAGGCTCAGGTAGGGCATCAAACCTTCAGAAGCAGCTGACCCTACCCTTCTACACAAACCTACATCTCAAATGGGGTCTGTGTCCTAATGAGGAAAAGCCACATTCAGAGCAGGTACCAAGAACTGAACATGAGTGTGAAATGTGTAAATATGATCCGTGCAATAAAAAGACTAATACAGAATTAAGTGATTTATTCCTTGTATGACCAAAACTGTATGTATTTTTTTTTTTTTTTAATGTTTTAAAGCATTGCTGTGTGCATCTTTTTGAACATTGCTGTATTTAGCCATGGGCTTCCTGGGGGAAGGTCCTGTGGACCTTGGGGGAATGAACTGCAAATGTTCCTTTTTGTTCTTTTATCTGTGAG
>JASSUY010031550.1:0-51425 GCA_032466535.1 Forpus xanthops | reverse complement strand
GCATGAAACTCAGAAAGTCCTTGGCCAGCCTAAACATTCTAAGCCATAACTATAAACACTGGTGTTATCAGTGCTGTACCCAAGCCGAAAATCCAAAACACAGTGCTATACCAGCTACTACTTAGAGAAAAATAACTGCTGCTGCTGAACCCATGACACTTTAAAACCTTCTTGATTGGTTAGAATATGTTGACACGTGACAGCAGTTTATCTGATCTATCATTTCTCTCTGCTTCATGCTACACGTTACAGTGTTTTAGTCATGCACTTCAGGGAGCTGAAGGATTCCAGGCATTGTGTTGTGATTTCCTTCCATGTTTTTCTAGAGGCCCATTGACAATCATGTTCTTTTCTACCCTGTTATTTTGGAGAAGTTGATAGAAAACACTGTTTTATTTGGTAGGGGAGATGTAAAGAAACACATACATGCACTCAGTAATCCAAGCCACAGCTGACTCAGTGATGGGTTTACTATGCCATCGTCATGATTTCCTTTTGACTGTAAATTGATGTCATATCCAATTTTAGACAATAAAATGGTGTGGTATATATGGTTTGCTAGTTAAGCCTGTGAATGAAATACAGAAGTAGTACCTAACAATATGGCCTTAAACAATTATACTCTTCTACTCACCACGGTATGTAGACATCACTATTTTAGTCACAGTATGTGCAGTCCTGTGTGCATGTGTGTATTGACTGAGCATGTCCTGTCACATTTTAAGCCAAAAAAGAGACAAACAGGCCTAAATAAACTTTTACACTGCAGTTTTTCCCTTCTAGGTGGTTTACTCCAAGACCCCAGCTTTGCCAGCTGAGATGAATGCTTTT
The DNA here is from genome assembly GCA_032466535.1 of Forpus xanthops. Lineage (NCBI taxonomy): Eukaryota > Metazoa > Chordata > Aves > Psittaciformes > Psittacidae > Forpus > Forpus xanthops. Next base: position 50,594 of record JASSUY010031550.1, on the reverse strand, counting down.
TAATCTGAAGAAGATATTTTTGTAGTGCTCTTTGATGAGAGATTGATTTAGACCAAGAGGAACTCACTGTAAAAGTAGGACAATTCTGAAACTAATAAATGTGATGCAGCATTTAGGAGTAATACCAGGCATTAACCAACAATGCCCGTGTAATTTTTAAGTTTTACTTTTTAACTTAAGTTGGAGTATTTCCTTGCTTAGATATTGTCCCATGCTCTTTTCTAGAATAATTCTTATGAAACATAATACAAAGTAAGATAACTATTTTACAAATGGAGATCTGAGACTATTTTGTTTTTCACGAGAAAAGGTTAATTTGTAGTTGAAGGGATGGGAAATTTGGTTCAGTCTTCCCCAGCTTAATCTTCACCCACTATTTCTGTAAAGGAAGGCTTGATGACATTTCAAAAAAGCTGTGCCTTTCTGCTTTATGGGTTGGGAGGGACCATAAGGTGTTAAATCCAAAGTGACCATTTAACAGACAGGGCCAAGCACAGCTCCAATGTCCCCAGGAAGAAGAGCTGCTTCTTCCCCACAGCATAGAGGCATTCAGTGCTCACATCCCCTTGATGCCTCTTGCTGCTCCTCCTAGCAGGTCTTGAGGGTTTCTGGAGAGAATCCCTGATGCTGCACAGCTAACTGCAGTAGCTGCCTTGTTTGTGAATGTTCATGTGAGAGGATATAGAGACAGAAAACAAGGCTTTGCGTTTGCTTTGTGCTCTTGGTCTATCAGTAGCCATGGCAGATTTTTTCCTGGTAAATCTAAATCATTCTGTGCTGTTGTTTTAAGTTTTTGAATTTGCACAAAATCGGGCCCTAAAGTGGAGAAAAATAATGAACCGGTACTGAAAAATCAGTATTTTCTTGGGAGCAGTTGAACCAAGCACTAGTTATATCTTTTCTTATGTCACTGGGTATTTCAAAGAGCATCTACTTACAGATAACCACTACTGCTGTGAGGGTTGATTTTAAAAGTCTCTTCTTGCCCTAAAATCTATTAATTGGAATAATCATCATATGGACCTTTATAAGCCTGTAGGATTGCTGCAGCAATTTGCATATTTAAAATATGTTGATAATGTACTGTAGTGTGAAGATACAAATGACTTGGATTAACCATTTTAAAAGGTTTTGTATTGTTTGAACACTGCAAGCTTCTCTAAGTATTCTTGAAATTAGGACACTCTGCTGTGTAGGATAAGGTGGCATCATTTTATCTCAGGCTCTGGGCTGAACTAAAGCACATATCCTAAAACAGGTCACCTCCAACAGTGAATATAAACTAACTCTTTAATTGTTCATTATAGGGCTGGCAGTCTGATTTGCGTTTATCATGTACTTGTTAATCTGTGTCCTTAAATGAAAAGCTGTGTATGGCTTTGAGTAAAATGTGTTACAGATAATGAGGAGGATTGATTTCTAAAAATCCTCCCATCCTCCCCTAAATCATGTGTTCAGCTACAAACTGCCCAAGTCTTAATCTCAGTTTGCCTCTCAGCTGCTTGTTTGTAAACTGCCCATTCTTTCATATGTTGCAAGAATGAAACCTTAAGGAATTAGAAATTGTGCAGGTACTTTGGTATTAAACACTATATATATATAGATGGATTAACATATGGAGTAAAATGACATCTGCTGTGACAGTGATAGGAGTTAAGAGCAAAAATCTGACAGGGTTTTTGTGCTTATTAGAGCATTTCTTCCATTTTCGTAATGCAAGCCTACAGGAAACATCTGCTTACACTTTGTGGGTTTTTCAGTCTACATAACTCCCTTTTCTGAGGCAGCTGCATGGTAGTGCAATTTTATTTACATATAGGTTATCCAAACTTTGCTCCTGGAAGTCTTGCAGTTACAACGTAAGAGTTTGTTATTATTATCTCAAGCTGGTATGCAGTCTGGTCTACAATATGATGTGTAGGTGTGTTGGCTTTTTTTTCCACAGAAAGTGGAATCATAATTTTAAAACACAATCATGTGTTTTTTAAAGTGCTGCTCATACTTTGATTTGTAGTAATAATCTTTTGTAAAGGATTATTGTTAATGTTGACAACAGAATGCCAAATTGTAACTATAAATTCTGGTTGGCACAGATATTGGTTGAGATTTCTGATAATTTCACTTGTGCTTACTTTGGAAAGGTGGAACCTAGGATTTGCCTAGAATTGCCTACATGTTGCCTCATACTTGTCAGAGAAATCCTCTTCTTGCATATAATAGAAGTTTTAAGGGTGTTTTTGTGTATCACGAGGAGCACAGTAACAGAGCTAAAATGTTACCTACAGTAGGTAGGCCTCACAGTCCAAGTAGGCACTTCAGAGGTGCCTCTCATGGTCATATCTGAAACTGTGCCAAGCCACAGGTCTGACTACTGCTGCAAGGGAACACACTCCTTTCATCTCCTCAGTCTGTCACTTCGTGTTCGAACGTGAGTTAGAAGTTGTTCCCTGCTCCCCTGCTCAGCAAGAAGGTACTGTGGCAGTGAGAGTTCTCTCACCACATCGGGACTTAAGATTCTGTGAGAACCCCTCAGTGAGGAAGTTTAACCTGATGCTAAACACATGGCATCAAGAAATGTCATGGAGCTGTGAGCCGCTCATGAATAGTCCATGGACCGGATAAAGCCCCGTTATCAATTGCAGTTCATTTTCTGAACTCTAATCATAAACTTAATTTTGGATTATAATTTAATGTTCTGATTTGCTCTAGATTTTTAGGGTTTGAAGGTCAAGCCAGATGTCATTTGCAAGTAGTTTTCCCTTGATTTGCAATTGGATTTCTAAATTGACCTGCAACCTTACTGGCATATAATGTTAATGAACTACACATGGCTTGCATATAGGCAGATGCAAATATAGAGGTTTTTAAAGTTTTGCTAGAATCAGTATTTTATCTTTAATTCTTTTTGACATTTAGGTTTGATGAGTCTTACATGCACATACCTGTGGGGGAAATTAGATCTTTTAATTTATAAATATCTCTAATCATGGAACATCTCCCATTTGAGAAACTAATAAAATAACAGGAATAAGTAAGCAACTGAACCAATGCAGTATGGAGAAATGTATTACCTGTGTTTTCTTAGTCTTTTACCAAGTGCTTGATGTAGGTAGTTTTGTTCTTTCTCAATGTCATTATAGTGGAGAAAGATATTTTAGTGAAGAAATAGTACAAGATTAAGGACATTTTAGTACTTTGCCCACTTACAGAAATGCATATAATGAAAAATTGCTTTAAAAAAGAAATAAAATTCAATGTCACTTATGAATATCACAGGATAAGTTATGAAATCATACATTCATTCAGTGAGCTGTAAAAGGAACAGAGGTTATCAAAGGAAGCCATTAGAGTTCGATTATATTGCATGCAGTTGCAAAGTGTATATGAATTCTCCAAGTCTTTATGTATATAAGGAATTATTGGCAAAGTCACTAATTGTTTCCTACAGTTCCTAAACTCTGTTTTTCTACTTTTTCAGTTACTTAAAATTGCAGAAGATGTACTGAAAAAAACCTACTCCCTCTGCCAGCTGCACAAAGAGGTCAGAAATAGTATATAATTGTTGTCAAGCTAATTGCTGGGTGCTAACGTGCATATAGACACACAGCATTCAGCTCAGACCTTATCACAGTAGTGAACAATTAGGGCAAATTCAGTGACAGATAAAATGCAAATTGAATTTTTAAGGATAGCACTTCACTTTTTTTTAATAATCTTAGAAAAATTGTCACTTCTACCTTTAACCGTACACATGTATTCTAAAAGGATGGCTAAGTCAGAATAACAATTACAAATCCCTTTTGAGAGGCTATGTTTAAACTCAAAACTAGTTGTTGTAAAATTAGAGATTGCATTTTCTTTACAATATTTTTGAAGGTATAAAATGAAAAATAGTTCCACTTTGTAGTCAATGGCTCAATGTCCAGCTGGAGACCAGTAACAACTGGTGTCTCTCAGGGATCAGCGTTGGGACTGATCTTGTTCAACATCTCTGCCAGTGACATGGACAGTGGGATTGAGTGCACCCTCAGCAAGTTTGCTGATGACACCAAGCTCTGTGGCTCGGTTGATACGCTGGAGGGAAGGAATGCCATCCAGAGGGACCTTGACATGCTTGTGAGGTGGGCTGATGCTACCTTATGAAGTTTAGCCATGTGAAGTGCAGGGTCCTACACCTGGGTCAGAGCAATCTCAGCCACACATACAGGTTGGTCAAGAAAAGATTCAGAACAGCCCTGTGGAGAAGGACTTAGGGGTGTTGGTCAATGAAAAAATGAACATGTGTGCACTTGCAGCCCAGAAAGACAACTGTATCCTGGGCTGCAAGAGGAGCTTGACCAGTAGGTCGAGTGATCCTGCCCCTCTACTCTGCTCTCATGAGACCTCACTTGGAGTATTGTGTTCTGTTGTCCTCAACATAAAAAAGACATGGAACTGTTGGAACAAGTCCGAAGGAAGGCCACAAGGGTAATCAGGGGACTGGAGCACCTCCTGTATGAAGATAGGATGAGAAAGTTGGGGCTGTTCAGCCTAGAGAAGAGAAGGTTTTGTGGAGACCTCATAGCAGCCTTCAAGTATCTGAAGGGAGCCTATAAGGATTCTGGGGAGGAACTCTTCATGAGGGACTGTAGTGAGAGGACAAGGGGTAATGGGTTCAAACTTAAACAGGAGAAGTTTAGATTGGATCTGAGGAAGAAATTCTTTACTGTACGTGTGGTGAGGCACTGGAATGGGATTCCCAGGGAAGTTGTGAATGCTCCATCCCTGTCAGTGTTCAAGGCTGGGTTGGACATAGCCTTGGATGACATGGTTTAGTGTGAGGTGTCCCTGGCCCTGGCAGGGGGGTTGGAACTAGATGATCTTGAAGTCCTTTCCAACCCTATTCTATGATTCTGTGATTCTAACAAATGCACAGTCTTATGCTGTAACTGTAACATTTTTCCCAGTTTCAGCCTGGTTTAGTTCCTATTGAATTTTATTAAATTAATCCACATTCATTTTCTCATAAGTATTTTTAGGAAAAGACAGTAAATTTTTCCTAATGTTTGGATTTTTTTTTTTGTGAAATAAAATGGTGAGCTTACAAAGCAGAAGTTTGCTTTGGAGAATGTGTTCTGCTGTTTAGTTTCTGACTTCAAACTATCTTCCTGAAATACAAATTTTGTTAAAATATGGGCTCCTTTAATAAGAATTATGTATATTTATATTTTATGGAAAGAAAATTAATTTCAGATTTTTTTTAAATGCTCAAATATTTTAAAGATGTGGGAGGATATCTGAGAAGATAACATAATTAGAAGAAATCTATAGCAACCGTCTGTGCACTTCATGAATCTTAAGGATATGTCTCCACTCAAACTTAAAAAACTTACTATAGCAACACAGCAGTGGTATGAAGCACCAGTAGTTTGACTGTTGTTGGAGAAATGTCAGGATGATGGCAAATCATTCTTTGTGTGTATTTAGATATGGATATATGATGGTCTTGTGTTCCAGAGGAGCAAGAACATGGAGACACATCTTCAGGTTTTTGATGCAGAAAGAGTAATTGTCAGTTATACCTAAATTTAAAAGACATTACTGGTCTATAATATGCAAGTGTATTCCAATTTGGGGTTAATTATGCATTTTGGCATTTACTTGGGTCTTTAAAAGTCACAGAACTCATAGGCAGCTATAATTATTTAAGAATTATTTCCACAGCATGTGTATATTAAGAAGTAAGAAACCTATGTCATTTGTAGAGAAAAAGAGAAAAGTCAGAAAAATAAAAGTTGAGACAATATTTAAAAGTTGAAGATAGGTAAGAATGGACTTTAGTTCCTCAAGACACATCTATATGCGCACTTAAGCGCAAGAACTTCGCAGAAGCCTATATATGGATCCCTTTGATGGCATGTGCAGACACCAGTCCCTTCCAACACTTGATTTTTCCCTTACTTTACAAATCAGAGACAATGTCTCTTACAAACTTCTTATTTTTCGAAGTTTATTATTTTTTTTTTCACTCAATACAATGGAAGTGATTTATTGCATGTTTCACAGAGGGAAGGAGACTTAAATTGCTAAAGGCAGATGTGGGGAAAGCTAGGGGCAAACATATGACAAATGATTTCATGGATACAGGGAAGCTTTATGGGGCCATATCTGATAAGGCTAACTACTTGGACAGGAAAAGACTCTTTTTTTTCAACAGAAGTTCAGATAGATGGACTTAGAATTGTTCAATTAGTAGTGAAAATGACACTTGAGTTTTAAGCTGAAAGTTGTGAGATTGATCTAAATTTTATGGAAGTTGGCAAGCGTATGACACTTGCTTTTATAGATTTCATGCGGCTTTCAAGACTGTCAGCCAGGACGATGATTTGGGGCTTCTGGCAGAGTGGGAAGGAGTGATTGAAGAAGCAGAATGGGTGAAATTCACCTAGGCTCTCAGAGAAGGAGCAGGACCTGCCTCTGCTTAAATCTGAGGTTGGATCACCTGTATGACTGTTCCCATTAAATGCTCACATGGGTATGATCTGATGATTTTCAATGACTGGAAACTTTAGTAGAGTTTCAGCTCAGCATTTCTGACTTTACACTTGCTGCTTATAACACAGCATAACAGGGAGAGACATGTTGGCATGGTATTGTAGGATCTGGTGCCTCACTGGAGAATTCTTTGCATCCTGTTGCACAAAGGAGAGTTCGTACAGAAGTCAACATGCCACTAGCAGTGTAAAATCACTTGGCCTGTATGATGAAAAGTCTACTTGTGTCAGCATCTATGCATTTGTGTAGGCTTTGGTTAACTGCTGTCAGGAGTGAAGGCACAGGCTTTGGGTCATAACCTTGATATTGTAATTCTGAGAGGCCTCTGGTACTCAGGAATAGGTCTGTAGTGAAAGCTCGCTTCTTGGGTACAGGAATGATACAGCTAGTCACTTGTGCTGTGTGTGTCAGCGCACTGCATCCCTCACCTTGAGGTAGTGTCTTATTATCAGGTATATCTGTAGTGCATTGTTTGAAGCCTGAGCAACCACCTCTGCATAGGGCAGAATTTTCCATGCTGTGGGAAAGAGCAGAATTATTAGCTGTGATACATACAGGCTATGACCTTATTAAAATGTGCATGCCAGGAAAAGGCACTGAAATTCATTGCATTATTCACATAATATAAATGCCTTATCAAAATACTTACATGCATGCAAATGCCCAGTTCTTCTGTTCAACCTCTGGGAAAGGCATGTTCAGCACAGATATGTCACACTGCTGTATGTGTGCAAACACATGCACACTTGTATGAGCACCTGTGCCTTGGAAAACAACTTGTTCTGCTTCTGTGGGTGGTGGTCTGCTACTGTGCTGGCTTGTCTTATGAAGCTGCTATCCATTACAGTGCCATGATAAATTATAGCCTTCGCTGATTATCCACTGTCATCTGGCCCCTGGTCACCAGAGTGAAACCAATGAAAGATCATATTTCTTTCTACTGTGTTGCTATAACGCATCCTTACAACGCTGTAGGTAAAAAGCAAAAACCTTATAATAAATAATTTTGTTCAGCCGTGCTTATAATGCCACCTCTGATGACCCTGCAAGACATCCAGGTAGGGAGGAATAACCCAACTTTAATTTTTCTGCATGTATTTGATCCTCTAACAGCAGCAACAGTATTTTGCCTTTATGTTTGATGATTTTGTAGCACTTGTCTGAAAGCCACTTGCAGTCAAAGGTTTATGTAATTGTTTAGTAATGCTAATTGTTTAAAGAGAAAAATTCTTACATGCTGAATAAGAGTGGAAGGCAGTTAACTATAATGACAAAAGCTATCATAGGAAGAGATTATGCTATTGTTACAAAACCATGCTTGAAGTGTGGCCTTGGTCCATTGCGGAATGCTCCGGCAATATTGTGGAAGGGTAGAGTTTAGGATAAGCTTATCTCAGTAGGATTTACACCTAAATTTTTCTTTATTTGTGAATAATAAGTTATGTTTTCTTACATAAAACAGAGAAAACTGAGATTAGAATTACAGACTTGCTAAATTATTTTTCCCTGTGAATGAGCACCTTTAATAGAGATTACTGTAGTCATTTATACTTATGCGACATCATTGTGTATACTCTCTGTCCTTGGTTGTAGTCCAGTGGGGCTGGCCCTGGGATTGCAATGGAAGTGTCAAACAGCATCTGATGCTTGAGCTACATTCGAATTAAGTCCAGTTTCTTTTGTTGGCGTGGTCTCTGCAGTGCTAGTAGAAGTAAAAAAAGAAACCTCAACTACCCTCAAAACAAACCTCAAAACAGCAACAACAACAAAAAAACAATATTATTTGAGTGAATTCAGGATTGCAAGGATGGCTATGGAAGGTGAGTTGTCTTCTTGTAGCTGTGTCTACTTTTCATGTATGAACATTTGATCCAGCTCTGCTGCCTGATGCAGAAGTTACCTGCCTGATAGGCTGCCTCGCAATAAAAGCGAGACCGGACCTAAACGTGTATAGGTACTTTGGATTGCCACAGTTTGGGTTTGTCTCCCATTGTAATATAGTTGGGCAGATATAGCCTGTGATTACTGAAGTGTAAATATTTTACAACACCAAAACATCGTTAAAAGGGGGGTTTGAATTTACTTGACAAAACAGATTTATTTTTCCATATGTGTAATAGAAGTGGAAAAAGAATGGATGCAGAACTTGAAGATATCCTTAATCAGCAATTGTTTTTGCACTGATGTAAACAAAAATAGCTTGTACACATGAATTGCAATTAAACCCAAATGCATTTTAAGTGCAACAGCAGATATTTGCCTAGCAGGAGTCTGTGTAGTGTTTGTCTCAGTATTTTGGACAAATGCTGATTATGAGATACTTACTGTCTCTGAAAGACACTCATAAATCCTTAGAAGTTAGAGAAATCTTCCATTTTGACTTTATGCTCAGAAAATATAACAAAGGATGCAAGCGGGTGTGTCATAGTTGCTGTTTTCTATCACATAAATGTTTGTTCTGAACTCCAGTATGGTGAGCAAATAACCCAACGAAGCCAGCCAAACCTGCTTTCTTCCTTTGCTAATGAATTGCAAACCTGGGGCACTCCAGAAGAATTTCTCCAGTACTTAAAGCTGCAGGTGCAAGAGCAATGCGGCATTTTGGCACAGCTTTTGTACTGACATGTTACACCCGTGCTTGGTAATCGTTGGTACTTTTGATTTGTGTCTGAAATCCCAGCTGACAAATGAGATTCTTCACTTGAGCACTTCAGAAGTCGAAGGCAGAAGTGTGGAGTCACCTCTACATCTTTTGTCTTGAACATGTCCTCAGGGAAACTTCAATGCTGCATAAAAGAAAAAACAAGCTAATAACTTTAATAACTGCAATTAGTCAGGGTTTCATTGTTCCAAGTCACCTGAAAAGTGGCACCATCAGCAATACTGGAGGCTCCCAAACATAAAGCCTACTGGATCAATATTTGTTCAAAGAAAGCAGATGTATCTCTTGTCACAAGCAGTATTTCCTGAATGATCTCTGCTATATCTTAGTAGTCCCCCTTTCCAATTTGCAATTTCAGATTCTACTGAATTCCATTTTTCGATAAACCTTTTCTTCTGCCAGCATCTTTATTTTATGAAGATACCAAATATTCAACAGTTTAGCTTGTCTTTTTTGTGTGCTTAATTTCTGTAGATTACATCTGGAGATACTTGATTGACTGATGTTAGTCGATTCTTCCTAATGGGACTGTTGGGCATTGCAGTGACAAAGCGCTTCAAAAATTAATTAGGAGCAGGAAGAAAGGGCCAGCTTAATATTTTGTGGCTTCAAAGTTATGCGTAGCAGAATTTAAAATGAATAGATCTAGAAAAATGCCAAAGGTGGCAACACACAGGGAAAAACATAATACGCTTTGAGGCTCTTGTATTTAGAGGTCTATTTTAAAATTAAATGTGAACCCAACTTATTTTTCCCTCTGACCAATAACCAGAATTTGTTTATTCACAAATCAAAGCCTTTAAGTCATTGTAAGCAATCATGATTTCTCTATGAATGAAGTGGTACTTTTCAGCTTTCCTATCTCCTCTTCTTAGATGTTAGAAGTAAGCCCACAGGGAGGGGAAAAAAAGGTTACTTTAGAATGATAGCTCAAGTATTTTCAAAATGTAACTATTGTTTTACTTAGACTTTGCGAAAATAAATCCTAGTATCTTCTCTATCTGCATATTGTTTTGTCCTCAATTTTTCTGTTATCTTTTTCCCCTCCTGTTGGGTAGGTAGTGTGGGCTAATTTTTGTTCCAGATAATTTCGTAGTTGTGTTTTGGATAAAGGTTCTATTTCTGAATTTAAAATAGAACAAAATAGGATACAATAAAATAAAAAATATATTGGGACTTTTATATAGTAAAAAAAAGAATAAATCAGAACTATTAGCCTCTTTTTTTTTTTTTAATTTCTCCTTGTAAAAAGCACAGCAGTGTATTTTCACTGTGTAGTACAGAGCATTAGTGGTTTTACCTCCTCTTGTGAGTTATGACTTTGAATTGTATTTTTCTTCTCAAAGCAGTTTCTTGGGAAACAACTCATGTAGTTTAACAAATTGTGTTGTTGCTAAGTACATAATATTTATTACACATTTTAAAATATAAACATATATATTTTAATCCATTACTGTATAACTGTATATATAGTCTATGTTGCTTAGAGATTGCTACATATAGACATCAATAAAATTATTAGATGCAGTTCAGAAATTGTATTTCAAAGTAACTATAGTATATTATCAGTGCAGAACTGATTTAGACTCTGCATAATGTGGGGGATAGGATTATTCAAATTAATTGTTTTATTAAAAATATTAACAAAAAAAGTAGTTAGCTTTCTCACATTGTTTATCAGACATTTTGCCTACAAAGCCCATTAAGCAAATGTATACTTTTTGAACTGAAACAATAAATGATTAAAGACTACAGTAATTAGTAAATTCAAAGTGAATCATTATCGTTCTTACTATACTGAATTTTAATCATAGATAAATTCTGATTCATAAGTAAAAAATAATATGAAATCACTTTTGTGCTTTTCTTCATTCTACATACTATAATCTGCATACTATAATCTGCATAGTATCAGAAAGTTGTTAGAACTCTAAGCATAAACATGAGTCCTGTGTTCAGTTCTGGTGTCCTCAGTTTAAGAGCATAAAGCTGCTGGAGCAAGTCCAGATGAGGCCACAGGGATGATCAGGCTGGAGCACCTCTCATATGAAGACAGGCGGAGAAAGTTGGGGTTGTTCAGCCTGGAGAAGGGAAGCTGCTTGGAGACCTCATAGCAGCCTTCCAATATCTGAAATGGGCCTACAAAGATGCTGGGGAGGGGCTTTTCATTAGGGATTGTAGTGATAGGACAAGGGGTGATGGGTTTAATTAAGGGGCAGTTCAGGTTAGACAGAAGGAAGAAGTTCTTTACTGTGAGGGTGGTGAGGCACTGGAATGGTTTGCCCAGAGAAGTAGTAAATGCTTCATCTCTGGCAGCGTTCAAAGGCCAGGTTAGACAGAGCCTTGGGGGACATGGTCTAGTATGAGGTGTTCCTGCCTGTGGCAGGGGATTGGACCTGCATGATCTTAAGGTCCTTTCCAACCCAAACCATTCTATAATTCTGCAAAAAAAAAAAAACCTTCAGTGTAGAAAGTTGAGCCTTGCACTTACTGTCCTCTTATGAATGTGTTTCTTCTACTGCGCTAAACCTGCTATATTGCTGTACATCAAGCTTTTGTGTTTTATGCAAAAAAAAAGGCAAAAAAAAAAAAAAGCACTACCAATTAACTGTGATGAGAAATGAGACTCTTTGTGGGTCTGTATTATCAATGAAAGCCAAAGTGAACGTAGTAACTGGGGACTGGCACACAATGATCCTTAGAACTTCATTTATTTGGTTGCATTCGTGAGGGAGAAATAATGTTTTTTCAGAATACCTGCAATGGAAGTGCAGATTGTACATTGGGCGAGTACTGATTTCTTAATCCTTGGAAATCGCATAAACTGGAAGGAATTTTAAATAGATTTTTGATCTAAAATGCTGTTGCTGTATTTGGCAATGTACTGTATTACTAGTATCCAAAAATGTTCTGTTGGTGTCTGTGGCTAACAGAAATCCCCAGGAGGTTTCCGCAGATATTGAGAATGCCCTAAGCTGAAAGTATTTAAAATCAAAACGATTTTCATGCCTAAAAAGAACTGAATTAATTATGGCTTATGGCAACCTGGGCCTCTGTATATAGTGAGGTTGACAGTGGAAAAATATTCTTCATGCCTGAAATGCAGGGTGCAATATCTATCTTGTAGTGTTTAGTGTTGATTATATTCTTTCTGCAAAGTTCATTTAGTCATGGGCATTTTCACAGTGCCAAATGCTTAGTGTATAGGATCTTTGGGAAAACTGGAAAGGAAAGAAATGGGACAAAAAGAAATATGTGTAACTTCTTGGGGGAGTTGGTGGACATTTTGGCTTCTCTTTCTATTCCTCCTTGTCTTAATCATGACTCTAAGCAGTCATTTCAATCTTCTGCAATAACTTTATTTTTTTTGTGTTGATTGTCCAGTGTTCAGAAGTGAGAGGAGTAAAAGGTGCAATTCTTCCTGAGCTGCTCCAAATGTTAAGACAATGCAGCAATTAAGTGCCAGGAAATACAATAATGAAGAACGCTTTTGTCACTGAACGCTACTGAATGATCAAAGCCTTATTCCTTGTGGATACTGAAAGATCTTGTGAAAGTCTGTAACTTTCATCATAGTGAAATGGGATTGGGATGGCAAATACAAAGGGCTAGAGAGCATGACACCAAGTAGGCAGTCTAGGCTTCTGTCTGTTACTCCTATAGTCTGCAAGTAGCAGACATCTCCAAGATAACACCCTTAAAAGAGCGTGTTGCTCAGGGGCTGTGATATTTAAGCTTCCATAAAGTTACTGTTGCTGCTCATTCAAGCTTGAGGGTTTAAACCAAGTACTTATACCAGTGGTCCTTTGTGCCAGATAGCGATTAGAAAAACAAGGAAAATACCGAAGGGTGACCAAGTAACTGGAAACATCAACTGCAGATTAAACTAACTTAGATATTTAGTATCTCAGTGGTGGTTTGTTATTTAGGTTGCTGAGGTATGCTTCTACTGAGTAAACATCTTAAAATTCTGTTAATTAAAATGAACCTCTGTGCAGCAGGCATCCATAAACATAGTGCCAGTTTAATGGTAGCTGCTGCCCTTTGGCTTCATGACCAGAATGAGGGAACAAATATGCCACTGGTAATTCATTTTGGATACTGCAGGCTTTTCATCTGACTTCATCTCATAAACACTAAATTTGAACTGGCTGTATTTAAGGTGAAGGCATCAAGGGCAATTGTGAGTATGGAACATCTTTGGTCTGAGAAAAGACTAGGGTAGAACTTTTCTTAATGGAATTAAGTGGTATAAAGGCAGGGTATATATATGAATACCATGACATGAAGAAAAGTGATGGAAACCCAAAATTATCTCAGTAAAATTATCAAGTACACTTTTCAAAGAAACAAGACAAAGTATGAATTTCAGGCTTCAAGTAATAAAATCTGTGGAACTTATTGCCAGGGACTATGGAAGTGGAAAGCACCATAAATGACTCCAAAAAGGAGATAGACAAAGTCAAGAAGTATTAGCCTGTTACTGTTTATTTGATAGCTGTGATACAGTCTCTAGTTAAGAAGTCTTTAAGCCTTTCATAAGTAGAGGCTGGCAGGCAGGGCAAATTGCAAGCTCTACTAGAACTTCTTACAATTCTTGTACTTTTCCCATAAGCATCTGAGATTGAACACTACTGAAGGTGTGATGATAGACAAGAAAGGCATTTGGTCTGTCTTAATGTGAGTTCTTCTGCGCTTAGAAACTACTAAATAGTCTCATACTTGTGACTGGTATAAGCTGTCATAAAGGATGTTGAAGGGTGTAAGAGATCCTGCCAAGGACTGGTTGGATGTCAGAGACATTTAGCTGTAATGGGATTGGTTTGCTTCATGTAGGTCTCATATGAGTTTTACTTGTAACAGTAACAGAGATAAAGGTAGAAGAAACTGCTTACTTTTCTCTTTGTTTCTAGTATTGCACATTCAAAGCATCAAACAGAATTATAAATTAGTGGTTTTACAACTCTAAAATACGATATTGACTTAAAAATCATGATACTTGAAGGAAAAATAAATGTTAGGTTTCTTTTATTTGTCTTTCTGATATTTCAACCTATGAAGTTTTTATAATCTTTCTTGAAACTGTCTTTTCTCTGGAGGCATTTCAAGTCTGGAAAATTGAAATTCTTATGAACCTAGAAAACATTGGAAAACATGACTAAATTTCATGAGAAGTGGTAACACTTTTCTGTGTTTCCCTGAAGGTCTTCCAGCTCACTCTTAATATATACAAAGTGGATTTAATAACCTACCTTTTGTGAAATAACCCAGAAAACACAATAGAGTGGAAGTCTGAGTTCTTTAAGCATTAGACTGAACCAAACATGCCCATGACTAGCTGCCGTGATGGTATCCCTTTAGCTCTTGCATTGGGTGGTCCTTCCCTTCTGTCACATTGCTTGAGCTGCTACTCAAGTGGTACCTAATTATGTTAAGGCTGCTGGAGGCACATGTCAGAGCTGGCAGAAACCTGACAGGAACTCATAGTATCTTCCAATAGCCACTATTTTCATTAATGCTGAAAATACAAGTTGTTCAAGCTGAAGAAGTTGAATTCTTCTGCAGTATAGGAACCAAAGAGTTATTTTGAGGATGCCAGCCACCAGTGGAAACAGGTTTTCCCCCAGCAGCTGGCTTCAATGTGGGTAGGGGTAGAAACAGCGTGGCAAGTTTGAAGGGGATTATAAAATCTGAAAGCAAGACAGAGACTGAAGGAAGGATGTGAGAAGCAGAATTGGCATGAGGCTGCAGAGACGGCCAAGAGAATGATCCCATCAGAAATCCTAAGGCATGACTGAGATTGACACACGTTTTGGATATCAGAAGTGTTTGATTCAAACTCTTAAGCTGTTAAATTTGCCTAGTGGTACCCAAGAGGGATGGTGGTGGTTGTTTTAATTTTAAGCCCATTTTGTTACCTGGATATAAAAAAATTGAAACCTGTTAATGTGAACTTGTATTTTTTTTTTTTGATGCTTTGACATGGCAGTGTTTTCCTAGTTTCAGAAGTGTGTTGCAGAGGCAATTGGAACAAACACAAATGTCTGCCTCATTTCAATAACTGTTATAAGAGAAATGGAAGAAATGGTGTTTTAAATATTAGCAATGAGAGTGGCTGTTAAGAATAGCTTGATAGAGAAATTTAACATCAGAAGCTACAGCTTAGTGACTCTACATGATAGATACTGATCTAATTTTTGGCAACTAAGCCATAAACATCAGCCTTGATATTTCAGACCCAGCATCTGGTAAGATGTCCTATAACTTTTAAAAATTAATATACAGAGGGATGAAAAACTACTGTATATCAGCATGCTTTTTTTCCCTGTCTAAATGCAAATGTTACATCCTCTAACCAGCCTATAAATATATTTTAGAACTTGAAAAGAAAATCAGAGACCTTTCGTACTTGATGTGGTGGAGTCCCAATATGTCCTTTGCAATGTTACATGCCATTTGTTTAAAAAAATGCCTGTACGTAAATGTTCATGATTGTCTCTACCAATCAAGATATCATTCTCTATTCAGACGAATAAGCAAGGCTTCAGATTTATTAATATCTTCTTTTTAATGTAGCACTGAAAAGGGCATCTTGTCCATGGTTGAAAACGTGATAACTTCAGGGATTTTGTGATCATTGTTGCTGTGTCATTCTAAAGACATTGATTTTTTTATTTATATAAATCTACAGCTCAAGGTTTTTGGCTCATTGATTTGAACGCTGAATGCTTATGTGGAAACAACTAAATGCCAAACTGTAGATGAATTCAGGCTACTGGGCATACTTAAGTAAGCACTGGGCATGACAAGACTGTTTGAGCAGACTGAATATCATGAATCTTTCTGTGAGCACAAGTCTTTGTGAAAATCTAAGATTTGGCACAGAAACTCTTGTGTTTACTGCCAGCTTCGGCATTCTTAGACAGACATCTGGAGTTGTAGGTAGCTATATTATTTCTGTAACAATTACATGAAAAATCGTGACTGCAATCTGTTATTTTGAAAATATCTGTACTTCTGAATGTCCTCTTTTATCTTTCCCCCCTCTCTCTCTCCACCCTTTACCCCCACCCCCTGGATTTAGGAGATCCTGAGGATAGACAGTGTGAAAATATAAAATGCAGAGCTGCTCTGAGCAGTGGAAAAAATTACTGCTTCTGCTAAGGATTTGTTCTTCCTGCTTGCTACTTTAAGATAAAAAAAAAAAAAGAAAAAGAAGGCATGCAGGATTTTTGCCATGCAATAACTACTTGGGAAATGCTGTGAGTAATTAGTGTGTTAAAGCTTGCATTTTTGTATAAAGTAGGAACTAAAACCTTAATAAAATGCAATCAAAAGTCCTGAGCAGTTGCACACGTAAAGCAGGAAATCTCCTCCACACAATAGAGATTAAATGCTCCCTGTGCATGCTGTATTCTGCTCAGCCCTCTGTGTTCAGAGCTGGGGACCGTGGCAGTCGTTATCTCTAGCAGGTTCCTTGGTGATTTTCAAGCTCTGCACTACCTACCCAAGTGGCAGTGACACCAGCTTTCGCTGAAGCCTTATTACTCTTAAAAGAGCAATTTGGTTGGTTGCACAGCTATTAGGATCAGACAGTCAGGCTTAAAGCTGTCAGTACAACTGCTTCTCATCTTTTTTCACAATCCTGACATCTTTTCTCTTTTCTGCTGGACACGAGCATTACTGGTTTTATCATTTTCGATCAAGCTCACGCTGCAAGCTGAGGAATATATTCCCACGGAAGCCAAAGTGAGGAGCAGAAATTATTTTATAGCTACTGTAGTAGCAGCAGTGCAGGCTGCATGTTGTGGGAAAGAAACCGGATCAGTGAGAAATGTGGCTTTCCTCAGGGCTACATCATTGAGATATTACTTCAGCATCTAAGGAGGGTAAAGCTACTTTTTGCTCTGATTTTTCAATGAGTAATCACTCCTTAACCAAACAGAAAGTGTGGGAGAAGATGTGAGATTTTTTTCATTTTTTTATATATATATATGTATTTTTTCTTCTTTTTTTTTTTTTTTTTTTTTTTTTAATAACTTGTGGAAATGTTGTTATCAGTGAAACAGGGGAAAATCACTATGCTTGAACTTCTTTTCATTTTGATGTTGCTCTTCTCTGGATCAACCTTGAGCAAGCTTAGCAGGACCAAAGGCAAACACTGGAAGGGGGGTAAGTGGAAAGCAAAAGTTTGTAATGGATGTTTGGGAAAGAGTCTGCATTAGAGGTCATCTAAGGAGAATACCTATGCTGTTTTGAGTGACTCAGGTTTCAGGTTGCCATGTGGGCTTGCAGTAAGATGCTGAAAAGAGAGCATGGAGTTTAATTTGCTTTCTTGTTAGTTTGCTTAACTGACTGTAAGGGATGTATTCCTTGCAGGAATTTTAGTTTGCATTTTATCATTAGCAGAATAACATTTAAGGCCTGTATACAAATAAATGTATACTATTTAGAAATAAGGTTGGGTTGTTTTTTTTGACTATGAGAATTCAGATTAATCTTTTTGTTCTGGAGACTCTGGGACAAATGCTTGTGGCTCTATTGCAAGAGATGTTACCCCCATTATAGGGGGTCATTGTCTTGGAAAAGAAGTAGAAAGCAGAAGAGAGAAAGCAAGAAGCTTATTTTGAGTGCAGAATTGTTAGTGTATGTGGTAAAAATGACTAGACAGACATTCTTTTAGAGTACATGAATGTTGTGAAATGCACTGCCAGCAGCACTAATTGGCTGACTGGCTATGTCAGTGTTGATGTGTTAATAAAGATAAATTGCATTAACTTTATCGAAAAGAAAATGCTGTGCTGAAAAAGCACTTATGATTTTTGAAGACAGCAATCCATTTTCCTCTTCTGTTCAAAACTGCTGAGAAGATTTACCCTGTATGTGTTGTGAACTGTTTGCTGAGTGTGCCTTCTCATAAACTTCACTTTGTTTTGCTTCTTTGCATGACCTTTGTTTATGGAAAACAAGGGTTACTGAGGTCTTATAATCAGGTAGCTCAGTGAGCATAAATGTTTCCTCATAAATGTCTGGTCCAAAGGACTGGGGTTGTAGATGGCTTGATGTTTTCTCCCTGGTTGTTTCTTGATGTTACTGATTGGAGGCACCCCAGGATACTTTTTTCTTTACTTTTTTTTTTTTTCTCCCTTACAAGTGTTGCCACAGCATGGTGTGTTTATCACAGCTTTAACAGCACTTCCAGTTTTCCTCTGCTGTCAGTATTGTGATCTGAGGTTAAAGAGTAGCATCAACATTAAAAAGAAGTTTTAATAATTTATCACAACATCTCAGCAGGTGACTCCTCCCTCCCCCCCCCCCCCCCCCCATATTTCCTTTATTGCATTTAAAGGTATCACAAATCTTCCACCTACTGTACCTTCAAGGGAAAAGTTGCAGCAGACACTTAACCTGGACTGTTAATGCAGCACAGTATATCTGAAAATTATTTCCTGGTCCTGTAAATCACATTATCACATGTATCTCACAGTGCTGCTGCTGGCTATCCCTGTTGATAATTACAGGCTGTTATTTACTCTGGGCAGCATGACCTCTTGTCAGAGGCAGGTGAGTTAGGAATATATGTCACTGTCAAGTTCCTGGGATTTAAAAAATGCTGTTAACTTTTTTCCTTTTCTCCCATTTTCAATTAAATCTGGTAAATGAGAGGTGTATCGCCTTAGTCTCTTGCCTGCCCTCTGATAGAAGCAAAGAGCTCTACTGAAGAATTTTTATTATGGGCACAAAATCCTGAATCTGAGTGCAGAAAATACCTCAATATGGGTTGGTTTGTTTGTTTGTTTTTTTTTTTCTCAGAGGCGTTCTTTGCAGCTGAAACAAATATAAGGAAGATACCTGTTTGAAGGAAGCTAAGAAGCAATTTATCTTGTTTACCCACAGGTCTTGAATCTGCCAAAAACTAGACATACCTCATGTACAGTAGTTTTTTCATACATAGATATTATGGAGAGAGTTGTGTGACTTTAAGATGATGTATGTTTTCCAGTGAAAGTTCCAAGTTCAGGATCTGGCAGAACCTGTGTCTTGTGGGGTCGTAGTCTGAATGTTTCTGACGTCCAAAACATATTATATGCATTTTTCTTTCCGTTAGATACTAAGGATCAGCTTTTGCTTATATATTGATGCTGTAAGTTCTTTTTATTGGTGCGCACATGGAACTTAGTGTTGCTTGATGAAATTTAAGCATGCATACCTCACTGGAGCACAGTGGGAATCCCATCCCAAAATGGAAACAGATACTTATTTTTGTTGAAGAGGTTCAGGAGAGCCAGACACTTGCATACCAACTTCTAGCTCTATTGTTCAGAGGGGAAGGATGATGCTGAATGCACATGTCCAGAAAGGCATTGTATGAATCATAGTATAGCTATACTAAAGTTGATTTCTATGGTGGACAGCAATACCTGATTTAGACTATCTTCGTGCATCTTTCTGTGCCACATACTGTTTCAGCAATGTTGCAAAGTAAAGGCGTCTTTGGAAAGTGCTGATCTTCTGTAGCTGCATAGACCCTAATCATGATCAGTCCAAGTACAAGCTAATGAAGCTGGAGATTCTGTTGATATAACTAAAAAAAAAACAAACTTCATTGCTGAAGTTACAAGCTCTGAGAAGATACCATCTGTGGTGTTACTGTGTAGTTTTCTTTATTATTTATGAGAAAAAATTCTATTCACTTCTGTTTTTCTCCTTGGAATTTGCTTTAAAAAATGGCTACCCACAAGTAAAATAAATGGATTTATGGGTAGAAATAATTTCCTGATTTAGTTGCAATATCAAGTGTCAGGGAATGAAATGAGGCTTATACATGGGCTTGGAGAAATGTAAAGATACCATTATTTTTTTTCTAGCTGTTTTTAAGTCTTCACTCAAGACAACTTTTACAGATAATTCATGTGAATGCAGTCTGTAGATGTGCTTTGACCCGGGATTTATGAACTAATGATCAAGATAAACTAAACTCTTAAAGCAGAACCTGAAAGTACAAATCAAGTGGTTTTTCTTTTCCCTTTGACCCAAAATAAGATGCCATGGTTCAAGTTTTTAAGAAGGATTTATAATACAGAGAACAAAAAACTAGGAAAAGAAGATTAAGTAGTCTTTTGTGTTTACCTTAAATCGGAAAGCAGATTTCAAGCATGGCTAATGCCTATACCCTCCTGAATTTATTTCCACAGTGTTTTCACTCCGTCATATATCATGAGGGGGTAGAGAGAGGGGGAATTATGTTTTGAGTGTATGCATCCATATGAACATAGATGGGCTTTACGTCCATCCACTGGCATCTGTGAGAATTTGGAGACTGGAATCATAGAATCAACTAAGTCATCAAGTCCCATCTTTACCCCAGGACTGCCAAGTCCTCCACTAAACCATATTACCAAGGCCCTCATCTACAGTAAGTTGCAGATTTTTGTCATGCTTGGGAACCTTCCCGACATTCATACTAATATTATAGTAATTCCTGACCAGGGAAAATGGAGGCAGTGATCCCCTTTCATAGATCTTTGGCAATATCAAATGTTCTCTGCATTTGTGTGTAATCATTATGGCCATCACTGCTCTTAGTGGACATTAACTCTTTATTCATAGTTCAGTCTGGAGATAGCTGTGCCATCCAATGTCAAGAAGAACCTGAACATTTATGTGGTGACTTCCATAACAGGACCTGGTCCATCTGATGATAGGGTGGTCCATCTGAGCACTCCAGCAGAAAGGCTGAGGGGCGATCCTCAGGATTGAGGCAAACCTTGATGAGAGTGCAAAGAGGGACCCTGTATATCCCACAGGTGTCCTATTGTAAGAGCAATATACCAAGAGCGCCAGCAGCACCATCTGAAGGTAAAAAAGGCCTCCAGGATTTGGGAGAAGAGTCAAAGATGAAAAGACTTCAGAGGGAAGGGACCAGATCTGGGGTTGAGAATGCAAATTAAATATGCCTTTTTCTCAGTTGTTGTTTGTTCATGTCTCCCTTGTGGTTCATTGGAAGAATTTCTGTTTTCAGAACTAAAAGTGTGATTGAATTTACTTATGATCAAATTGGAGAAATAAAATTAAAATGCAACCACAGTGCAGCACCCCACAGAAACAGATGAGGTAGTGCATGTCCTCTCTGTCTGCATATAAGTGGAGCAATAGTCTCTTTAATGACTAAATCAAAGCTTATTATGCAAGTGATCCAGCCTTATATTTCAGTTTCAGTTTCAGCTCTATGGCAGTTTAATCATTTTTATGGCAAAAGGCACCAGTGTGAGAAATCTTAAGTGTCACTGGCCAGGCGTCGCTGGTAAGTGTGATACAAAGCTGTATGCATGAGATTTAGTCTCCCTACAGATTGATCAGCACATGTATTATTTAGGATGTGTGTAATCCATCAACACTATTTTTTTTTAAATCAAAAGATTTGAAGATCTTTTTATTCATCAACATAAATCAAAGATCAGCTCAAACCAAAATCAACATAAATCAAAGATTAGCTCAGAAGGGAAAATTCTATAAACTTTCCTCCATGCAGAAAGCAGCCCCCGCCTTCCCCTCCCCCTCAGACCTTCCAAATTTGGAGGTAAAGTATTGGATTATTAGAGTAGTGGCTAAAGTCTTAGAGTTGAAGGTATGTTACTGGACTGTTGCTTGTTGCTTGTGACTCTGGACACCCAAGCATCTCAGGTGGATGGACATTTGCATGCAGAACAACTTTGCAGTGCATGCACACTGAGTTTGACAAAAATAGGGCCTTGAGATTTTCTGCATTTGTAATGAAGAGTCTCTGCATGGTCACAAAGTCCCACACATAGAGCACTGCTAATTGTTATAGACATTTAGATGGCTTCTTGGCAGCCACTCAACAATACTATTCACTTCCCCCATAGGGAAACTTACAAAGCTTTTTTTCCACCAGGAGGAGCTTGTATTGATTTGCCTCACATCCACAGGGTGCTGAGGATAAAGGGGTGGAGGGTGGCACTTTTGAAGAACAGGGAGTAGACAGGAGACTTTTATGTGGAAGCAGTTAGCCTGGGATTTTCGTGACAGCTAGCCTTATGCTTCAGCATTGAGGGGACTGGTTGGATGTGGTGAGGTAGAGCTTTTGGTGTGGTAGCCATGTTGCAACACTTGGAAAGCAGTCAGTTGTGCTGATATGCTTCAGTTGTGTAGTTGATGTGATTTGGGGGGTTAATGCTTCATGTAGTTTGCCATTTGTCTAATAGAAGTAATTTATTTAATGTCATTTCAAGGATAAGGTGCATGAATTCTTTATCACGTGATATGACTTTCTTAAGTTGTATGAGATTGAATATGCTGCACTTGCACAATGGAAAAGTTTATGAAATGCTAACCAAAAGTTCCAAACTCGGTGTCCTAAAATGATTTCACAGAAGCGACCTGATTTTGTGTAGTAAAAAAATTCATAGTTTTTTGGTAGCTTCAGAGGGAACTCAATGTATTTGTAAGGTGGCTTATGCATAGTTAAGGATCTAAAAACCCAATTTTAGAAACTGAGGACTCTAAGTGTGGATTGGCAGTTTTAGTTTAACTGCAAGTATATAAAGTGTGTGACTACACACAATATGTGACTTGATGTACTGAAGATGTTCTAATAGTTCTGCTTTGAATATACTTTAAAGAGAAAAGAGTATTTGTTTGGTTACTGAGTGACTATGAAATTAACTGGGTTTTATTCAATCTTCTGTTTTCTTTAAAGTCTAGATTTAGCCTCTGTCCCATGATAACAAGCAAATTTTTGCACCTTCTTTTACATCACCTTCTTCAGAGTGAAATCTGAATTCAAAAGGACTCTGCTGATGTGTGAAGCTTCCCATTTATATTTTGTTGAAGCACACAGCTTTTGCTTGTCTACTTTTCATCTCTTTGAAGAATCTGAAATTCTGCTTAGAAGTCTGGTAACCTGTATTAAAACTCGTGCAGGTGCAGAT
Organism: Forpus xanthops; assembly: GCA_032466535.1. NCBI lineage: Eukaryota > Metazoa > Chordata > Aves > Psittaciformes > Psittacidae > Forpus > Forpus xanthops. The sequence continues at coordinate 27,446 of JASSUY010031550.1, read as the reverse complement.
TACAGAGATGAGGGCAATGGAAAACCAAGTTCATGAGAGCTTTCTTCCCAACTTGAAGGGAAGGAAAATGATGGGGTTATTTCAGTGGCGAGGAAGCAACCGTGGGGAAGATGCAGCATCTACTTAAGAACAGATCTGTGTTGGCAGAAGACCAAACAGTAATAAATAAATGTAGGTTGGAAGCTGGAAGAGTGTTTCCAAACATCATTGGGAAGGGACTGCCAGCCACTGGCAGATGAAGTCAGCCTGAGTCTGGTTTCCATAGTCTCCTTCGACCTCTGCCAGTCCTGGCTGCAGGGTCTCCCTCAACCTCCTCCAGTTGAGGAGAAGGTTGCTAGTGCTTGTGTACATCTGTTGGCACCCCTTCTAAGGTTGCTGATCCAGCTAGTACTTAGTCATGTGGTATAGAGTATAGCATTCATCTAGCTGATTGGATCCCTTCATTTGCACACTCTCTGATCATGGGGGAACCTAGCATGCAAGAGGACTAAGGCCACAAGGGAAGAGAAGCAATTGTGATCAAGGCTCTGTTTAGGCTGGTTCAAGCTGATACATAATGTTAGCCTGCAGCTCTGGTTTATTCAGATGAAAAAGAAAAGAAGAAAAAAAAATTTAATAAGATGGTGCCTTCCTTTGAATCCTGTGTCCACATGCTGTACTTGGAGCCTTCCTTGAAATGTTTGCTGTCATATTAAAAAGTATGTTGATCAAATAGTTATAAAACAGAAGGAATATTTAAATACTCTTCACCCCCCTCCTGCATACACATCCCTCTCCTTTGGTTATTTGCTTTTTTTTTTTTGTTTTTTTTTTTTTTTTTTTTTTTTTTTTTTTTTTTTGCAAAACAGATTTTGGAACCACCATAAAGCATCGCTGACATTACAAAACTAGCAAGCACAAGCAAACTGTCTTTCTTTGGTCCACAAATAAAATGAACTTGTGTAAAGCGCCTCTTAGGTGTTGAAAGAGCACAGATCAGATGTGCTCTTTCAAAATGATGCATAGGCTTAAACACATATTACATTCTCTAAGAAAAAGTTGTTTTGGCTTTCCCTTTCTAATAATTTTGAAAGACAGTGATGTTCGTCAGTTAAACACTATTGATTTTTGACTTCAAAGCGTGATCTGAAGAGTACTTAGAGTACATTACTTCTTTCAAGAGCCATTACTGAATACCTTCATGAAAACTTTGTTTAGTACATTCAAAATTGAGGTGGGAGGGAATATATCATGTTTTTACAGATGATTTACTTTTGGTAAATGAGATTTGAATTGTCAATGATAGAAAACTTCTGATGTTTTAGAGCTGCTTTTCAATGACAGCACCTCCAATAGAAATTACTTTTTATATCTGGTCACAAAATCTTGTCTTTGTCTTAATTATGTCATTTTAGCTCTCATCCTGGCACTGGTTTCATCCTACTAGTTTTGAAACTTCATCTTCTTATGTTAGCTGAATAGTAGGACAATTCTCTGGTTCTATGTGTGTATTGCATAGAGAAGTGAACCACAGTAATTCAGAATCAAAAAGTCTTTCTGTTTTCTAAAGTTTTCCCTCAAAACTAGTGTTTTTCATTGCTGTGTTTCCTTGCATAAGGAAATTATATGAAGTGATGGAAAAAAAGCAAGAGAGGAAAAATTGATGGGTTTTTTTTGCAGAAATGCTGATGACTCAGAAGAAGATGCCAGAGATAATGACTTTCAGCCTTCTCAAAAATCAAGGTTTTGATATGACTAACTCTTCTTTCCTCTGGGCTCCTGCGTTACCTCTCAACTTTGCAGCCTCCCCATTTCCTTTTAGGCATGGGCATGCATTGTGATGAGACTTCATTGGTACAATTCCTGCTGTGGTTCCAAGTACAGCATGGTCACAGTGGCTCAAAGAAGCAGCAAAATCTTACTCTTCTCTGCCTTTCCCATGGAGAATGATGGATAAGGACAGATGACAGGCCTCACATTAACGCCTCACATTGCTTTTGTTAATTATTCACTTTCTACCAGCTGAATTTTGTGTGCGCTTTTAAAGTGTCATTTTTTGAAAGTTTCAGAGGGAAAATCAGGGGTCTACCACACTGCCAGAGATTGCTGCCTCTGGCTTGGTTATTTAACCCAGCTATAGGTCCATTGTACTGCCAGTGGAAAAACACACAAAAGGGATCCTTAGCTTTGTAAATAGGAGTAAAGGGCTAAATGGCTTCCTGTGTGCCTACTGCCTTATTGAGAGAAGAAATGGAGCCATGTGTAATATTTGATATAGAAAAATTGGAGGAAATGAGAAAAAGACAAAATTGTTCTGAAAACTGTAGAAAATGCTTTTGTGAGAGGTTGAAGGAATTTAGTCTCTTCAATTATGGAAAAATTGAGAGGCAGCTTCCATGCAATTTAAGCATGTCACTAAATTTCTTCTCCTGTGAAGGTCCTTAAAAATTTAGGGAAAGATATTGCAGGAATGTGTAAGTGAAAACCTATGTCAGATGCATTTCTAAAAGCATTCTCCAGTTATATTTTTAAATCTTACTGACGTGTGCCCGGTGGTGGTAACTGGTATGTACTTGGAATCTTTCTTATACTTGTTATAGGCAAGACTAATTCCACTGAAATTTATAAAATTATGCCATGTAAAATGAGAGGAGAATCTGTTTTGGAGTCCTAGCTGCAACATCATCTATTGGATATTCAATCATGGCAGGTAATGCTTGTCTAATAACAGATTTAAGGAGCTGGAGAAAGACTGATGTGAAAAGAACCCAGAAAAGTCCAGGGGCTGATGAAGACAGAGGAAAAATTGTGACACTGATGCAGTTCCCACTGCTGTAGAGTATTTCCCACTAGTTAAGGCAGTGATTGTGGAAGAACTTGAGAATCTGTCTACAGTCCTTATTTGAGTATATCTATCAATTTGCGACGTATCTAATCAAGCTACTGCTATCCATTCATTTGATTATCCATGGACTTGATATGGGTTCACACACTAGGAGTGAATATGTTTTAATGAATTACTGTCTGCTCTGCCATCAAGAATCAGTGGTTCTCAATTTATGTGTAATTTCAAAGATACTGTAAAACTTTGGCTGGTAATACGATTAAAAAAAAATTAATTCACACTTAATTTAAGGCTACAGAGCATGGTGAAGGGTAAAGAGTTTGTTAAAAGTCTGGACAACAGTCAGTTTTCAGTTTTCTGTTTTTATTTTCTCCACTGGTAGACTCCTTGGCTTCTTCTTTAAAACCATGAAAGTCTTCAGATTTGAATAATGTTCTTGTTGTTGGTAGTCACTGTGGAAGAAAACCCAACAACTCAGGTTCTGCTTTGTAAAAAACCCTGTTTCCTTCTTTTCCAATTTAAAAAAAAAAAGAAATACAGAACAACTTCAATTTTGGAATGTTGAAGAGCAGCATAAGGGAAATAGGAGAAGAAATAAAGAAATAAATTCAGTTAATTCCTTCATGCTGTTCAGTTGTGTGTTTTGAAGGAAAGACATCTTTTAAAAAGGGGGGTTATGGGACTTGAAAAATGGAGTTGTATTAGAGTTACAAAGGCAACTTCTTTAAAGTTGCTGCTGGAACCTCATTGTGCAGTGTGTGATGATACTCTACAATGTATCAGGACAAAGACACAGATTTTGTACCCTGAGGAAAAAGCCTCTTAGATAACATTTACGTGTAACTTCATTTCAGCCTCTTTGATGAGTAGATGCTCTAGGAGAAGCACCTACTCTTTCTGCTTGCATTCTTTTAAAAATAACTTTGTTAACACATAGGTTTTATTATTGTGAGGAGAAATTCTCTGTTTAACATGGTCTCACTTTACTCTTTCTACAGCAGCCTGACACAGGTTATATTTAAAACTCAGATTCATGGAATTTCACTCCTTGAGCTGTCTTTAGGAGCCTGTTCTGCATTACAGCTGTTGGACCCCAGCATTTTATATCTACATATTTGGTTATGCTGTCTCTTATCTTTTTGGTCTTCATGTTCAGTGCATGGATTCTTCTGCTTGTCAGTTGCATTCTGTTGTAAAGACCTTTTACAAACAGTTATCTGCAAAGATTGTTTGTCAGAGAGTTCTTAATTTATTTCAGTCAGATTTAATAGCTTTATTACTGTATTTATGTAGAAAAATACTCCTATTAATAAAATTTGCCTTGAATTATTCCTATATAGATAGATAGATAGATAGATATTATATTGAAGGACATGAGGAATGCATAGGCACATTTTTGTTCCTGGCAATGTGCTTTGCTTAATTTATATTCTTTGGAAAATATGGCTCAGCATCTTGACTGCTTTCCTTTCTTGTGCCCTTTGATGGTATATTGTTGCTCGTCAGTCTGAAAGGAGGAAAGAAATGTAAAAGTTTTTTGTACTCTTCAAATTGCAAAAGATGTATTTTCTTTTGTCTATTCTGTATGTGTAGCTACTTCGTAAACTTCCTTAAAGCCTAGTTTAAACAAAGGCTATACTACAAAAGCTTTCATGTGCAGTTGATGCAGAAAAAGGGAAATGTATTTAGAACACAGGATAATACAATGTATTATGCATGCGAATTTACTTGATCTGTGTTGGTCTTTTCAATTCTCTTTCCAAACAATGAACATGATAATTTCATTTTATAGATAATGTAGTTTGAGGCCCTAAATCAGTTTAGCAGTACACATTTTTGATTCATGACAAGGCCAGTTGCTAGCTCTAAATGTATCTGTTCATAATCTCTTCAGCAGAAATACAGCACTGACTTATGTTTCATGGCACTTACATTGTCTTTGCATTTCGGGGAAGATCACAAGATGATTGATATGATTCATTGATCAGTAGAAAAGCTGTAGACAGTCACCACAGAATGAAATTTTGCTATACGTTTGGAAAAATAAAATCATGTGAAGACTGCTTTCCTGACACTCTGCGGCCACTGTCTTCCACAGATATTGTGATTTGGATTTATGTTATTTTATTAACTCTATATTATTTTTATGTGGTCATGTGAGCATTTATATTGTTATGTTGGGTTCCAATTTTGCATTACAGCATAAACAATGGCTGAAAGTAAAATCCTTCCCATGAACATTTCTGATTTATTCCTCTATTGCCCTGCATGCAAGTTGAGCATAGATTAAAGACTAGCTTGAAAATGGGTCTTTCTTGCTGCTTGGTCTGTAGGATGAATTTGCACTAATCCACACAACTTCTATTAAGCAGCTTGTCATCCTTTAGTAAATTATCCTGTTAGTTTTCAAAAACCCTGTAGACAGAGGCTTTTATAACAGTGTTAAAGGTGCAGCAAGAACTGTCAGTTAACTTGCTGAAAATGCAAAGGAGATGCCATTTGTATTGATTCCAATTGATTTTTGTCTTGTCTAATGGGATTTATATTTTTTCTATGAACTTGTATTGAAAAAAAAGTGAAAACAACTAATGGCAAGACAGAGCCAAGATATTCTAAGTTCAAAAGTAACTCAAACCTTTCAATTTCTCATGCATGCCATTGCATCCATGGTTTCTAAGGCATCCAATCACATCTGTCTCTTTGCAGAGGCAGCGAGGCTAAAATGGGCTGAAAACGGCATCCTTTCACTTTACATTAAAGCACACAGGACAGCACTCAGCTTTGTGCATTTTGAATTGTCTGCAATAAAAGTTTTAAGAGATAAGAAGCTTTTGCTATTTCAGGGTTGCCATTAGCCTGAATAATACATAAACATGGGAAAAGGTTTGAAGTCCTTTTGAGGAACATAGTGTTGCTTCAATTAAATTATACATCATTATCAGAGCTGCCAAGCCTGGTGTGGGATTTTAGCCCTCTATCTCACTAAATGTTCTATGTAGCTGTCTTGTCCAATTCTTCTTCTTTTTTTTTTTTTCTTCTTTTTTCCCTAAGCAACAATAGCACTCTTTGAAAAAACACGTTTAAGGGAATAAAGTGGAGGATATTTGGTTAATCAACAAAGAACATTGAGGTGTCAACAGTTAAGCACCATGGGAGGAAGGAGGTCAACTGTCTAGCCTTAAAAACCACTGGGGAGAAATCAAACACTATTAAGTCATGACTTACTGTGTTCCTTTTGAACTAGGACTGTGTGCACTCCTTCTGTCTGTGGAGTGGTTTGCAGTGTAGTTCCCTAATTGATCAGCAGAAAGTTGATCAGTTCTGAGTTGATCAGTTGAAAGCAGAATTGCTAGGACTACCCACTAGGTATGCTTTCAGTAAATGCCCGCATAGCTGGCAATGGCATTGAAATGCAATCTGGACAGACAGATTCTTTGTCAGTTTGTCCACCTGTGGTTCTTTCAGGCTTTACAACCCAAAATTTTCACAATGACTTGTCATATTGCAGATGAGTGTTTTCTTGGGTCTCAGAATGATACCAAATTTTTCAGTCATCATAATAGATGTCAGCTAGTTATTACTTCTCTAGTGGCTTTGGCATAAATATAAGATACAGAGAACTATTACTGCTTACTTAGGAAAATCATAATGACTTGTCTATTTTTATTTACTCCTATAGTATCAGTTGCAGTTTGCTGGGGATAAGGGTTACCTGTAGTGGGCGAGGGTTATCTGTAGTGACAAAGAGTCCAGAGGGTAATGGTGGAGCAGTTAGCCGACTCAGTATGAGTGATAGAACAGACTTGATTTATTTCGCTACAAGCCCAAATTTATACACTGTTGCAAACACCTTTGTTGTCTACACTCTATTTTTACTTATCATTGACTAATGGCTGTTGTCCATGGGCATAAGTCCAACTGTTAATTTGATAGTTCTTTCTCATTGCCTCTTGGATCCATAGCTTGCCGACAACAGGAACTTCTACCAGGGTTAGCTCTCGGGATGTTTCGCAAATGTTCACCTTCCTTCATCCCTCTTATACTGGGATCCTGCAAGTATTCGGGACTTTCCAACTGGCTCAAGGACAGCTTGTTTCTCACTTTTCTCTTTGCTTAATTTCATCATGACTTGCAGTCAGGCCTAATACTTATGCTAAGTTATACCAATATTTATGCAGCTAACATTCTTCTAATTATGTGGTATTATATATAATATGGTGCAACAACCCTGTAAAGACATTTAGAAAACCAGCTCCAAGCAGCATCATTGCAGTGCAAGGTGGCAGGCTCACTCTCTGCAGGCATCCACACAGAGGCTCTGCCCCCCTACACTGCATGAATCTCGGGCTTTTGTACTTAATGACTAAAATTCACTCTCATTTTGACACAGGTCTTCTCATTGGAAGAAGCACTCAGCACTATCTATAAGGGTTTACAAGGGTCGATGCTTAACTTATCTATGGTTGCTCTTAACTTATCTACGGTTACTCTTAACAGTTTGAGATGTGCTTTAACTCATCAAAGCCTGGATTGTTCAGAGCCTCTAATGAGCCATGCCCTTGGTCTCTGAGCCAGCCCGCAACAAATATCCTCCAGAAGTATTAGAATTATTTTGATTATTTTATTACACTATTCACACCACCAGTCCCACTGGACTTGCTATTAATTTTATCAGTTTGCTGGTCTTCATACTAATATTAATAATTGCTCTGTCTTGAGTACCCACATATAAAATACTGAAATCAAGGTGGTCTTGCAGAGTTTGTTGCATGGAATACTTATTTAGAATTTCACTCGACCATTATGCAGAGCAGGCCATTGATTCATTGGATACTTAACATGCAGACTAATGACATATATTGCTTGAATGGTAACATTTGATACTAAAAACTGAATGGGCCAGGGGTATCACTGCATTTCAAGTGGGACTGAAAAAATCTGGTAAAAATCCAAATTTTCCTAGCAAGTCTTTGCACAGTGACTTGTAGCTCACTGCACTGGCCGGTGCCTTACTTCCAGTACATTTACCTGCCAACATGCACTTCTTATGGTTATGTTAGCATTGATGTGTTCTGTGTCTCTGTGATTTCCTGGTAGAGTAGCAGTTTGCAGAGTGGCAAAAGAATCTTTAGTGCATAATGGGGAGAAATCAGAATTTGAATTTATGGAATGCAGTTGATAATTCCTTAAATACATTGAACTGTGAACTGTATACTTTCTGTTTGTGTTTGAGGGGCAAAGATGTTTTACTAGGAAATGTGTTATGGATTTTTGCAAGTCTATTAAACAATTAGACTATAATTTCTTAATCCCTTATTCAGTCCTGCTTTGTTCTAATGCAGGTTACTTAAGAACTGGTTGGAATCCATGTGTGTTCCCAACTTGTCTGTATTCGCAGCTTTCTGACATTTTTCTTAAGCCCAGCTTGTGATTTCTCCATCATTTGTGCCATCAGAATGGTATTGAGCTAGAGGATGAAGCATTCTTTTTTAGTGGTTTACTCTTGGGTTTTTTTTGACCCTCAGACTGGAAAAAAAAGCCCAAACAAACAACAACAACAAAAAAAAAAAACACACCTTTTTTTTTATTTGGATATCATTTATGTTTTAGTATAGATTTAGAAAAATACTGAAGCTTTAAGCCAGGGAAGGTTGTCAGACCAACTACAAGAGTTAAGTTTTTACTATTCTGTTGTAGGGCTGTTTTATAAGTGTTCCAGCTGATATTGAAAGAGAAGTAGAAACACCTTCCTCAATCATTTTTTTCAAAATGACTTGAAAAATCTGTTCTGCAGCATGTAACATACGCCCTTTAAAACCGCTACTGTGCTGCTGCCTTCTCTGATCAGTATGGGCCATAAATTTTGCATGGGTTTAGATGGAACTGGAGCTTGAGCACTTGAAATAGTTAGCAAGATGCTGCTAAAGGATATGGACAAAGTACATTGGCAAATGGGTCTTTGTAGACAGGCATCATTACCAAGATCCATTTGTGTAGGATTGCATAAGCCTGAGGAGCACTAAAGGCCAGCAGTCACAGGAACCTGATTTTGGATGAATGGAGTCCTTAGATTCATTGTGATACAGCACGTAAATGAAAATACCAAATGTCATTGACTTGTCAGTGAAAAAGCAGCCTAAGCTTTATAACAAATAGATCAGTGATATATATTTAGGAGCTCCATGACATATTAAAGTAGTTTATGAGACACGATTTGTTTTGGTGGTCTGCTCTGATTGATGGTATGCTATCTGCTGCCGCTTCGGCTGTTGTGGTATGTTTGTAATAGATGTTCATTGTGAGACAGTGCTAAATGTGTTCCATCTAAATCATTCATTACTTATAACAAGTTTCACTGTATATGAATTAAAGGTTGTTTATTCTTGCCTTTGCAAGAATTTATCATGTTGGAGCAGCTCTATCACCTCCAGAGGGGTGGCTGCATGCAGAAGTGTTCAGATCCTTTCAAGCAGTGCCTACTGCAAACTACAAAAAGTTAGGCAGCAAGCAGTGTTAAGTAGTACTTTCCAAAGGATGTTATGTTTTCCAATCTTGTGTTTGCATTTCTTTTTCTTTTTCCCTTTTTTGGGTTTTGCAAATAGAATAAGAGAAAATATCAGAAATAAGCCCCAAGGGACAAGGAGGCAGCATTCATGCAACAATTGCAATGTGTCAGAGGAAGCACATCAGTGGATGGGATTTTTGCTGATGCTTCATTACCAGTGTATCACTAGTTCATCAGAAAACTATACAGGATGTATGCAGTACCCACAGGAGATTTTTCTCTTTCCTGAAAGTGCAGAATGCAGCATCCTTAAGCAAACAGCATACTTTGTTTACTCTTGTTTGGTAGGAGATGGGATGCTTTTTCCCCATAGGCCTTGTCTGTCTTTCCTCTAAAATTCAACTGAAAGAGGAGAAAACCAAAGGAGTAGCATTGCAGGGTAATCAGTATAGAAAGTATTAGTTCACTTTCTAAGCACTGACTTTCATTTTTATGTGACATCTGAAAGGAAGTCTTTCAATAGCCAGTAGGAAGTAAGAAGTATAGAAAAAATATAGCCAGAGTAACACAGATGCCTTTAAAGTGAACTAGTATTCTTAACAGAAAAAAATTGAGTATCTGTTAAAATTTGAATGCTGTTGAGTTTTGATTATTCTTTATGGGCATTTTTTTTTCCAGGTAATATAACAGTGTAAGCTAGAATATAGATTGAGAAAATAATGTAAGTCTTTTTAAATACTTAGGCTATTAGCAGATACATTTGAATCATAACAGATATGCAAATCTCTAGATGAGATAATTTCTCCAGCGTCCTTGTTCCCTTATAACATTAAAAGAAGCAGACCTTGGTGCCAAGCAGTTAATAAAATAGAGAATCAAGTTTGACAAAGAACGGAAAAGGAAACAGTTTTATAACTTGCCAGAGCAGTCCAGTTTTGATGCAAGGAAAATATCTCACTCCTGATGTCAATTCATTTTTTTTTTTAAGTTTTGTATGCAATACAGTGATAAACACCCATATTATATGCTGGAATTTGGGAAGAAGCATGTGCATGCTTTTTCAATGATTTTCAGAACGAAAGAAAAAAGCAGAGTATTACCGAGGTAAAGTTGCTATAATGATGTGTTAAGGCTGTGCAGCTGTAGCATCAAACAGTGGAAGGCAACTGCGTGGTGTGAGATAATCTCTTCATTCTCCCAGTGGTGCGTGTCCATGCCTGTGGTAAATTCATGACCTTTTTATTGATCCTATTTTATATGATACTTATTTTATTGATCCTATTTCTTTGTTTCTGTTAATGCTTCCTTTCCAGAACTTCTTAGCATGTCGATAGCATCTTGTAATCAGCGTAGTCAGGAGTGTCTGTCTAAACCTAAAAAGTTTTGTAACTAGCCTCTAAGGACAAAAAGATCAAATACAGAAAAAAATCAGAAATTTGTAGGTTCAGCAACTCATAAGAGAAATCAGTTCAGCACACACTGCTTCCGAAGGTTAATGAACAAATATTATGTGATAGTAGATGGAAATTAAGTCTGCACTTCAAGATTTGTCTTATCTACCTCTAACCACTCTCTTTCCTTTTTAATTGCAAATCTTTGCCGCTGTATATGCACATTTCTTTCTCCTCTATGGATATCTTCGTCACTTTGTAAGAACCTGGTTGTTGAATTCTATAAAGTTTCTTACATAAGCTTGGTGGAAGACATGGGCCTTTTGGGGTATGTTTCTTTATAAAACTGATTATCCCATCATTTCATAGAAGCTATACCCATCCATGGCTAAAACATAGCTTTTGCAATTTGCCTACGTGTTTCTTGCTTTGCTATGTGGAAAGATAATGTATGCTTATGTATGACGCATATGTGCTCTATGTAGATGTCATATGTATGATATACATGTACAAGATCTGAGGTTCTAAATGCTTTTATGTGTATGTCAAAACTCAGAAGGTGACACATGCTCACCTCAAAAAAGAATTAACAGCAAAGAGGCATTTGCATCATCTGATCAAGTATCTGCTCAGAACTTTAGCAATGCTAGCTAACTGTCCTGGCTACAGATCCCAGCAGTTGTGAAACCTGATAGTGAGAGGCTTCTATTTCTGTCTTCTTGCTTTCAGAAAGTAGCAAAGGTCTAAGAGGAAGGCAAGCTGCAGGCCCCAAGATGTCTTGATGATTTTTTTTGTTTTACTGTTTACCTCATGCTTAGAATGAGAAGACAGAAAGAAAAAAAAAGGGAAAAAGACTCATTGGGAATCACCATGATTTGACTGTGACTCCTGCCTCACTGGTGGTTGCATGAGCAAGCAGTGCCTTAGTTATTGAGCCTTGTCATCCTGCTTCTTCCTTACTCACTATTTCCACTGTTGCTCATTTACAGAAAGTGTTGGGAAGCACAGCTGCTACCTCCATTGGCACTTGATTTTCAAGGCTGCTGGCAATAGCTGGTGCTGCTGCATAACCAGGCATCTTTCTTTTGTATCGTAACTTTCCACACAAGTTTCGCACTCAAGAATTTAATGGGAGTAGTACACACAGGGGGGATTTATACCCCCAAGACAAGGTCTTTTATTCAGGCTTTTTGACAATGATGCATAATACTCACTGTGTCTAGGAGCAAGCAACACATTTATCTTTTTATCCAGTTCAATAACCTCTACTGCTTGTGCTTACTACTACAGAGGAAAGACTAAGCTGGGGATCAGGACTTTAATTTTCAATTCCTACTTGCTGGTGGAATCTGTTTGACCATGTCCTTTATAAATTTAGCTATGTTGAAAGAAAGCAAAAAATACAGACCTCAAACTTTTCTGCCAGCTTTGATGAAACCTGCTGTCCAGAGGCGTCTGTGGTATTTTCCACTTGTCCTACTTACAGGGGGGTCTGTCCATCCCAGCAGCTATCAATATAATCTTACCCTCTTCTCCCCCCTACTCTGCAAAAGTAAATTTAACCTCAGAGTCCTCTTTCCAGGGGTGAATTTTATATGGCAGCCACATACAGATCTGAGAAACACAGATATTAGATGATCTGCCAAATTGTACTGCCTTTGTCTCTTACAGCACTATAATAAAAAGGTCTCTCCTGTAATGGGTCTTATTGCCAATTCCCTAGTTGTTCTTCACCAAAGTACAATTAATTACTAATGGGGCTTCCCATACATGAAACTGTTGATGTAGCATCTGCAAAAAAAAATAGCAGTAGAGCTTAAATCCCTGAAAACACGCTACAGGTGGGAAAAAATGTATTTCCTACCTCAGGCTATGCCCTTTGTTCCTCTCATTTGCATTTTGAGGGCTTTGGTGTTTTGGTTGCTGGGTCCCCCTTGTCAGCTGCCTCACACATCCCCCTTTTAAACTTGTCTCTGTCTTTCCTGATACTTTGACTACTGTCATTATCTGTTCTTCATTTATGAGCAGGTTAAAAATGGTGGCATTGTCAGCATATTATACTATGTGGGTCTGCAGTGTTAGCTCCAGGCTCCCACTGCCCTCTTTTAAAATGATAGGTCCCTCTCCTCAGCTTACTCCAAGGGGCTGAATTTACTTGCTAATATAGATTCTTATGATTATTCTGCTTTAATTCAGAGATGAAGAATAAAATGAAGAATTGAGATTCTTAATGCTTAGGGACTGCTGAAAAGAGGATTGAAATGCTATTGATACTAATGATTTATTAAGAGAAAGACACAGTTTGCCAATATTTTCTTTAAATACATATGAATATATTTCAATCTTGCAGAAGTTTTAAAAATCAATTTCACTACTAGTTAGAATTATAGAATTTTATGCCAGTAAATATGCTAAATTTAAGGAGGCATTTGACTACACAAGGTCAATATGTTCGCCTTCAAATATATCCTAATATTTGTTAATACCATCCACCAATTAAAAAGTCTATAAAGAAGTATTTACTCAATAGCTTAGAATGTCTCCAAAGGGAGCAATTAGGCTTTTAAGGAGAACTCTTAAATATTCCTGTGAAGGTTTTTGTATGTTCTTTCACACTGTTTTACACAAATGTGTGTTTCAGAAATTATGTTGGAGAAGCTAATGACAAATGGTCCTAAAATGAGTGTTGATAATGTATGTATGGTAATATTTATTTCACTATGTAAATGACAAAAATAAGGAGGCAGGTTTTCTTTCCTGCTATAGTGTTGCATACCTGGCTGCATAGTGCAACCATTGGTATAATTAGTGATCATGTAGGAGCAATTTTTGTCCCACAAAGCTCTTTTTATATACTGGAGATAAAGAGATTTAGAATACTGAGGGAGACTCTTGACTTGATGTAAATATTAGTGAGCTGGGCTAATTTAAATTAGCTGAGCATCTGGCACATTCTCTTTGAAAATAGATAAACGGCTCCAGTAATTGACTGGGATTTGTGGGTTTCATTTCTTTCATTTTATATTTAAATCTATAAAACAGTGGCATGCAAATGTAGTCAAGACTATTAAAGTTATTGATCACCTATACGATCCAATCAGCTACAAGGTATGTGTAGTCATAAACCCTTAGGTTTAGTTTATATTAGAAATACATCAAATTAGAAAAAATAATAAAAGGATCAAAATATAATGGCACATTCCAGAGCTAGGAAATTGTAATAGTAGGACTGGCAGTTATAAGAGAGGGCAAGGGCAAATGGTGAAAAATCCAAATATGAGTGAAATGCCAGTAAATGCTGTACTAATAACAGTATACATTACAAACTGCTGTGATTTTTCTCTCCCATGGGTCATATCTTTTTCCTCTTTCTACCATGACCATCGAAGAAAGCTCTTTATCCAGTCTCTATCCCCTATTCTCAATATTTCTTTTTTCTTTTAATTCAGTTGATTAAATTAATAGCTTCTATAATTAGTCTGCAACTCCTGCAATTTGAGGGCTATAAATAAGGTATACAAACGCAAGATAAATCTGCTTTGAAATCACATTGTTTGAGTTGCATAATTCCCTTTAGAAAATATGGCTTACCCATAGCAGAACAAAATCCACTATTTCTCTGCAAACTTTGAGAATGATGCTATACATGTTGCTCAGTTATCAGTATAGCAGACTGTCACATAAAATTGTATAGTAAGCAGTGACAAAAGTGACAAAAGGTAGGTTGCATCAGTGATTACCAATATAAACCCCAGCTGATTAATAAAGCGATTTCCTCTCAAACCATATCTGAAGCTACATTACAGCTATTAAATAAATATATTGTTGATGTCTGTTGTAAGACGTATGGTTAAAAATGGGTCAGAAAATTGCCCTCCTAAGGTAACAGTTGCAGCTTCTCCAGTTCTTCTCTGGGCAAGGACTAAATTCATAACCAAAACCATTAGCAGAACATTTGGAAGAATTATAACAGCCTAAGAATGCCTTTTAATGCCGAGTACTCTCAATGACTGAAATTACTGGAAAGTGTCCATTTCCCTTAAGTTATTTAAGTGCCCAAAGTGGCAAATGGGTGCAATTTTCAAGAGTATATAGATGAATAATGCTCATTGATCTTAAGCACAGAGAAATAACTAGGTTCACCTGAGAAATCTCACTTTGCACTTACCTTCTGCTTTAGGTGTTGGCATATGGCAAATACTTCCTTTGGACACCAAATCAAGAAAACATTTTTGTTTATTTAAAATCCTACTTAATTGTGAGTACATGCTTAAAATTAAGCATATACTTGTGTGCTTTTCTCAATAAATGTAACTCAAGCATTTGAGGGTCCTTCTGATCCAAGGTATATGGCAGGGTTAGGCATTGCTAGCTAGCCCGTTGCATTGCTTCCCTCTAGCTTCCACCGCTTTGAAACTTTGACATTGTGAATTGAGATGTAGCATCTTTTTGTCTTGAACCCAGATGGAATTTGTAATATTTAATGTGGAATAGAAAATGGATGCGGTAGAGGCTGAGGCTGCTCACTGAAAGAAAATGAAGACTTAGAAACATAATCCCCATTTAAATCTCTTAGGCAGTATTTTGAAAATCTCTGCCTCAAGTATGAACTGTGCCAGGGATTGATATCAAACAATGGGGCAGAGGAATGTAGTTTGGAGAGTCAGAAAGTATTTAGTTCTCAAATAAATAAAAAGAGCCATAGTCTTGCTTTAGTAGCTGTGCATAGTTCTTTATTTTTGAAAAGACATAAATAATGAATACAAAGATAAAAGATGCCAGACACTCAGTGACACATTACTGAAGTCTTAATCCATGTAATTAAAGAAGAATAAGAAATATATAATTCATAGCTTTTCAAAAGAAGTGTGTGGGGGAAAGGAATGATATTTTCATACCATCCTGTTTGGTTTGGAATTATAAATTTGTAGTGTGTTTTGACAGCAAGAGAAACAAATTGAGTTACAGTCTGTGGTGGCTGGGAGAAGCAGGAGTGGCCTCTAGGCACTGCCCTGCTTAATTTCTGCTCCTCTCTCCGCAGCTGGGAAATCTCAAGCTGGATCTCAAAGGAGCTACCTGGTGGATCATTTGTTAGGTCATCTTGAATGGTCCAGATCAAAAGTATTTTACCGAACTGTTTGTGAGAATAGAAAGGTGATGCAGCTTGGGGTTTCAGCCTGACTGGTTTTTGAAAGGGAGAAAACGCAGGGAGCTGACAAACAGGTGAGACAACAGAGCTGCTCTTGATTAGGTTTTGTCAGACAATTTAGAGACAAGCTGTGATTTCTAATTGCCAGTTCTACTGAGATGATCTAGTCTGCCTCTGAGATAGCCCCAGATCCAGAGGGAATTCTGTATTTCTTGAAGTCTTGACCATATGAGGGAGAAAAAAGAGTTAGAAATAAGCTAGGAGGAGTAGACTGTCCTCCAGTGAGGAGGTGGAGGAGGATAGAAACCCAAGGTTCCTTCTCATAGAGGGGAGCATCAGTTGTATCCAGAAATGGGTCATGCAGTTAGGCCAAATGCTATTTAATTTGAAATATTCATTGTGAAGTGATCCAATTGGGTTTCTACTAACTGGACAAACTATACCCACTGGATTTCATATCCCTCTCTATGTTTTCCCTTGGCGTATGTGTCCCAATCCACAGCCTTTTGCTTTTTTATTGGAAATTATTGCACAACATTTTAAACCATTTTTGACATAGCATCAAAACTGCTAGCATTCATAGACTCATATTTTGGCATGGTTCCTGAAAAGATAATAAGTTTTAATGTACTTTTACCCTGTAAAGGAATGTTTATACGTAGCAGTTACCTCTTACAGCATGTAAGGAAACATAATTATTGGGAATTCAAGCTGTAGGATAAATTGAATGTGTTTCTAATTAAAGAAGAAATAAGACTGTACTTTTATTGTAGAGTGGATGACCTTATACTGAAGCACAATGCTTCTGTGTTCACTTTAATAAGTAGATTTCTTGCTTGAAAGCAGCACTAAATTTCTTTGTTACCTTAGTCAAAAATTAAATAGCATAAAACCACACAACAATTTCAGCATAATTTTTTGTAAATATTTACCACTGCTTACAAATTGCATATAATTACTTTGTGAAATGTCAGGTACTACAGTCTGTGTTTGCAGATAATATAGAATTTGGTAATCAGATTGTTAAATATCTTTATATACTAATGCTATTAGATTTATATGGGGTTATTTACTATAGTTTAGTGAAGGCTTTTGTCATTTCTTAACTTTCAAAAATGCAACTACACTCCTTAAGTTAATAAGAGAGTAAAAAATTCGCTATATTCAGTGTGTTACTTGGAATTGGTCCAATTTACCTAACTTATCTTGCTAAGGTTTATTGACCCAAGTTAGTTAGCCATGTTGCAGTTTCTTCAAAGCATAATATATTTTTTGCACATACACCATCTATACTAAAGAACTTGATCCAAACAACCTCATCTTTTGAAACTCAGGCTAGTTAAACACAGTGGTTAGTGAGTCTGGTAATAATGCCTATTTTAAACTGAAGTTTGAATAATGTAAGAATACTCAATTTAAATAAAATAAGATCAAGTACATGTGTTACACTTTAAACAGTAATGAAGATCTTCCTTGCCCTATAGTTAGTCCTCTAAAAAGAGGTTTCAGGCTGACTGTTTTTTTACTGTGCTACCTATATATCACTGAACTGAAGAAGTTATGTCAATTTAAGCACAGATATCAGAGCAAGAAACCAACCTTTAGTTAACCAATCTGAAAAACTGGAGTACAATTTCTTTTCCCTAAGTAGCCTAGCTTTCATTTACATTGTTTTCCTATGGGGTAACATATTTCTTCATGAAATGCCTTATGTATGTATTATATACCTTAGGTTCTACACACACACTACAGTCAAGGATGTTACCCAGATATGGAACAAGTACCAAAGGACTTTTCATCCTTAAATAACAAAATTTTGTCAGTCTGCTCCAAATATAACCTTGCTTCCTTAAATTAGGAAGCATTCAACAGGATACTTTCTAAATTTTTATGTCATTCTGAGCTCTAAAAGAGCACATATTGGCCCAAGTAAGTACCAAAATTTGAGTTACCTTTTCATAGTAATAGTCTAGTGTCCAATTTGCAAACTGCCTCATTGTTTTCGTTCTATATATTATTGTACTTAATATAGGGTGTATTTATTTTCAAGTTAATGTTTGTTTTCCAGTAATAGAAAAGTAATCCATCTAAGCATTTTTCTTAAAAGTGCTCTCACTAAATAAATAGCAAGTCTCTTATAAATTCCATCATTTTAAACTAGGTTGTAAATTTATGATATCCCTGGGTCTATCTGAGCAAGTTTTTCCTGTAGAGGGATTGACTGTAGTCCATAGTGACAGGATTTGTTACTAGTAAATTGATGCAATTATTCCACAGTTCTGCAAATGGACGTTGCTTACTGTATTCTGTCTTGCTACTGCAAGATTAGGAAGCTGGCATCGAGAAGGATGAAGTGAAAGCTTTATTTCTTGGTTTTAGCTTCAGCTTTGCAGAGCACAATAATAATGGAAAGTAATATGTTCATGAAAAATGGTGGGGCTGAAACTAATATGAAACTGTATGCGAATAAAAGGAAAATATTAATCTGAGAAAAAAATAGGGTAAGAAAAGGTTAGAGTTCTCTCTGTTATCAGCCTTTTTCAAGTATATGTTTCTAAGGTAGGAGTATTGGATGACAAATTATAAAATCTCAGTGATATTGTGTATAAGCTTTGCCTCCTCTGAAGTCCAAGAAGAGACTGGAATTGGAACTGATGACTCTGTGTGCATGTGGGATGCAGCCTTCCTTTTCTTGTAAGGTAAATCATATAAACTGGTGCTTGTGATTCTGTCTGCCTTTTAGTGCGCATGTGTGTGGGACACAGGCAACACTTCCTCCTCCTGGAACAGTGCAGGTTGGAAAGAGAATTTTTGTACTTTCTTTTTCTGCAGTGCTTTTCTTTAATGGGTTTTAATTAGCATATGTCAGAAATATCTTTGATTTGAGGTTGAAGCTCCTCAAGTGAAAGATTAAAATATTAAAATCTTTACAACTTTTGCAGTATCTGCCTGCTACTCTTAGATTCATAATGAAGAAGTCTGTAGCAATCTTACCTGCAAAATGCTGGGTGACAGCAAGAGCAAATACACTTTCCAAAAAACTTAGTGGGAACTGCTGTTGGATCTTTCATTCCCAATTTTGCTATGGCGTTGCCTCAGGAACTTTTCTTGAGCATCTTTTCTTATCGTGTTTCCTACTCATCTGTTTCCCCAAATGATGGATTTATTATTATATTTTCACAGCTAGAAGGTAGATAAGTGTTTTTGACAGTAAGGGTCTCTGTCTCGTGGTTTAAGCTCCCAGGGAGAATGACTGACTCTCTGTCACCTCAACAGAACAGAAAATAATGAAACATAGGTATGCTCAACAGAGGATGGTCAGGCCATATTTCGCATACTTTTGGCTGTATGAAGTAGTCCATATAATGTGTAAACTAGTTTCTTCTGAATAATATA
Source organism: Forpus xanthops (assembly GCA_032466535.1). Classification (NCBI taxonomy): domain Eukaryota; kingdom Metazoa; phylum Chordata; class Aves; order Psittaciformes; family Psittacidae; genus Forpus; species Forpus xanthops. The sequence continues at coordinate 8,181 of JASSUY010031550.1, read as the reverse complement.
AAATAATAAAGCACCATTGCCTGTTTAGTGTCAGTCATGTATACAGAAATTATTTAGTAGATCTAGTGCTGCATGAATTATGATGACAATGTGCTTTAAATTTCTGGTTTCATTATTTTGTGGCACCTTCAACATATGGTATCAATAGCAAACTGAAGAACAAGATGGAGCTTTTCCTGTCCACAGTATCCCGAAAAACTCAGCTGCACTTAATTTACAGCTTTTAAAAATACACTTTTTTAGAGGATTGATACTTGATTACTTTTTATAAATCCTCCCTAAAATGGAAATGAAGTCTTCTAGAGACATGAAATTTATTTACTACATATGAGGAGTTTACATTTTATGTTGATTTATTTTTTATGTACTAGACTGAATAGATTTATAGACATGCACACCTTAGAAGGATTTTCAATTTTAGATAAGTTGATAGTGGAAAAATAACTCCTATTGGAGGAAAACACGTATGCATTTTTTAAAAGCTAATTGTAACTTGCTACCTGAACAGTAGCGTTCCAAGCTTCTTGTGCTAGTGTTCACATAAGTAAAAGCAAGCTTAAAAAGCTGAAAAAGTTATTCTTACATCTTTTTGCAGATTTCAGAAAACTGTTCATGTGATCTCAGTTTGGCAGGCTGTGATTGCTATATCTGAGGTGGTTTCTGTAGAGCTAGCATGTTTTTTCAGGTGGCTGAGCAATTCATTCCTGCATATCAGCTGCTTTTTTATCTCAGCTGGCTCATCCAGAGCCCAATTGCCTATTGCTGCAGAGAAAACCACAAAAATAGTGCATAGATGAAGCTATGACAGTGCAGAAAATCAAAAGGAGGGATTATCCAGTGCAATTATCTGTAAAACTCCAAGGTTTTCAACTGAGACTGAAAGCAGTTCTGTTATGGTGTTCAGCCCATGCAAAAAGTTACTGAGCTGAGAGCTCGTATTTGAGTATTGATTCAGCCTCTAGCCATATGAAACCAGAGCAGTGGTCAGCCTTGCAAGGCATGCTCCTGAGCCATATCCCATTGAGCATATTGAGTTTTGAAATCAGCAGCTCAACTGTATCTCACTTAAAAGATAGAAGTAGCCGAATTTGATGTATTAGACTCAACGAAATGCTTAGCTCTCAGCAATTGCCATCTTGCATTGCTCTACCTTTCAATAAGAAATACTTTGCTGATCAAAAATCAATGATATCTTGTTAATAAGCTCTATAGAAAATATAAAGGGAAAATATAAAATTGTAGTTATTAAGTTCTGGTAAAATGAATTGGGCACATTTTTCTTCTTTTTATAAAGGATATACTTTTATTATACTTTAGATGTGCACACATAGAATCGTAGAATCATAGAATAGTTAGGGTTGGAAAGGATCTTAAGATCATCTAGTTTCAACCCCCCTGCTATGGGCAGGGACACCTCCCACTAACCATGCCACCCAAGGCTATGTCCAACCCAGTCTTGAACACTGCCAGCAGTGGAGCTGCTCAGATATTTCTGTTCTGTCTTTGGGATCAAGGTCTCTTTAAATACCATAGTAGCTACCGAATCAGGCCCCGATTCCTTTCTTCACATTAAATACAGCTGTGAATCCCCCTGAGGTGGATAGAAGCATTTAATTCATTAAGGTGCTACTCAGCAAAAAAGGAGGTAATGGAACCTCATCCTTCACTGAGGTGTGTTCTGCATCCATTTTTTACCTAATGTACAAAGTTTTGTAGTACAGTGTTGATCAGTACTTGATGATCTGTACTGTTTACTTTTGACCAAGATTGACCAGAAGGAAGGCTTGAATATTGTAAAAAGCATTAAACAACTTGAAGAAGTATCTTTCGCTGTAAATAAAACTCCTTTATTTATGCAGTGTAGCTTCTGTAGAAGACTTTCCTGTGACTCTTTTGAATATTTTGTAACTTTACCTGCTCTCCTCTTACCAACTCTCCTTTCCTGCTTCTCTTTTTCTATCTTCTAAGGTTCTTTAGAGTTCATTCTTTGCTAATGGCTCTACTTTACTTTTTATCTCTACCACTTTCAGAAGGTTTTTTTTTTTTGCATTACTTTTTAGTGTTGCGTCTTTTTATGTGCTGTCTCGCTACACTTTTTTCTCCTTTATTAATTTTAGTAATGTATTTTTAAACATAATTTACAATGAACTTTCTCTTCAGTTTAATACTCCACATAATTTTTAAGTATTGTTTTTAGCTCTAGTACAGATTGTTAAAATATCTTACAGTAGAGATTGTATAGCAGAGGCTGAGACAACAGGCTGAAGAAAATCAGTGTTATTTAGAAAGAAATGACGCACCAAGACTTAAAGAATCTTTTCACTTGCAAAGCTATTTGTGAATTTTTGTGCCTGCTCCTTCGTTTCATGATACTGGTTCAGAAAATGGAATTCCAATTCTTCTAACCATCCCACATCACACTACCCTTCCCCAAAACATTAAAAAGTGTTACCTGGGAGAAACTGAAGTCACTATATATGTCATAAACCACAGACTTGAAAATTTGGAACAATTTTCCATGTTAGTAGTGCATGATTTTATAGGGTAATTAAAAAAGTGACTAAGCAGGTAACTTGTGTGATTATTTTTCAGGTTTCATTACTTTGTGGTACAAAATTGGAGGTTTAAGTTGTGCCTAATGGGTCAGTTCTGAGCAGGAAGCCTCGTTTTTCAGGTATAAACGCATTTAGTTTTCTAGCACTTTCATAGCTTGCTGTAAATTGCAAGTAGTTTGATTTTATGAGTGTTATCTGTAAGAACAACTCCAGATATAAGAACTTTCAAGTTTATAGGTCAAATTAATTCCATAATTCCAATGAGGAGGCAGGTTGTTTTTGAGGATAAACTTAAGACAATAACTTTATGACTCATATTTTCTGCAATGTGCTTCTGCAAGAAGCACATACAGATCCAAACAAGGCCATTTCAAAAGACATTGCAAAATTAATTTCTATGTAAGGGGGTTTTGCTTGCTTCAAAATTTAGCAATCATTTTGCTTTCCAGTATGGTCTATGATTATTTCCTAAATTTCTGCTATTACTTTCAAATTTAGAGCTGTTAATGTTCTTATTCTAAACCATGTATAGATGGTGATTGTATAAAATTCCTTAAGATTAAAATTTGTCTAAGCAGTTTTCAAAATGCCATCACATAAACATACCTAATATTTGCTGGGGCTAGCCACTTCAAGAAGCTGCAAAGCCTGAACTGTTTTCTGTCAGGGTTACTGATTTTCTAGTATGCTGTATTAATTCATTGGGAAAACACTAATTCTGCTGCTAAATACATTGGGTATTTTAGTCTGCATGTTTTCCAGCTGCTTTATCTTTAGGTATATGTAGAGTCAAATATCCTAGGTATCTATCAGTGAAATGAAAGAGCGGACTTGAGTTCAAACTTATTTAGATGATTATAATTACTGAATGCAAGATAGACATGTTAAAGGCACTCTCACTTTTTTCTTCTTCAATAGAGAAAAATGCTATAGCTGCCACTAAAGGGCACATCATTTAACCTGTTCCATACTTCAGTCCATCCTCTTTATTCTATTTTTTAATGCAAATTTAAGCGCCTAACTTTAGACTACGTGGGATGGGATTTGTCTTTTTGCCTTTAGTATCTACAGCAGAGATGACTACATTGAAACTCATAACCCTGGGCTCCTTTTTGAGTCAGTGGGAAGCAGTAAGTATTTTAAACACATTTACCAAAACAGGCAGGTGAGCTGCACATTAGAAATTATTGTTCCCCTGTGATGACTGTAGTCTTAAGCTGGGCGAGATAAATCTCTATTGTAAATTTCAAAATCTTCAATGTCCTCATTAGTATATGCAAGCATTTAAATTCCTTGATAGCTACCCAAATATACACATTGAAATAGAATGAGAATTTCAGGTTTAGACATTGGACTTCAGAAACTTCAGGAACAACATGATGACATTCTCAGAAGGTGGAAGGCAGAGAATAAATCTCTTTTCAAGTTTTGTTCCCCCCAATGGCTATCAGTTTGTTCCTTCATGTCTTGGGTCTGAAAGTACTTTGCAGTGCTTGTAAACTATATAATAAGGGCTGCTAACATGTTTTTATTGTGTTTCTAATACTCTCAATATATTTTATTTTAGTTGGAAACATTCCCCTTTATTTTCCTTGTGGTGCTGCTTATGTAAATATTTGGGATCCAGAAAATATGGAATGAAAAGATAAACTGGCATAGTATCTTGTAATTCTTTATCGTACCTGTTCATACTTTCTAATCCACTGTCATCTCAGCCTTTTGTGTGAAGATGATCCCAGCACTGATAATCATGGATTTCTCTTAATTTGTCAGAATCTTCTGTGTAAGCAGATACCTATACCACAGGTCTCCCTTTGTCTGAGTGACATTTCATCTGATCCCAGAACGAATGAGCTTTACTGAGCCTGGCTGTGTTTTGCACTGACCATACTGATGGCCTTTCATGGTCACTGGCTAACCTTGCAAGGTGCAGGTGACACGAAAAAAATGCAAAACAAGGCAGCATGAGTGGAGGATGTGTTTTAAGGTCCTTTTGCTGCCGTGGGGAGTGGGATGTAATCCTCCCATATGGAAAACACTTAGCCAGCACCCACCTATCTGTCTGATCCCCTGTCAAGCACAGGCATTGCGATAAACATTAACAAAGGTATGCACATATCTGAAAAACAATGTTGATGAAGTGCCTGTACACCACTTAGCCTATGCAGCAGGCAGTGTTATTACCAGATGGCCTTACAATTTCTCTTATCCTTGAAATGCATGTACAGTACGAAGTACCACTAAGCTATATGAAAATTATCTTCCTTTCTTTTTTTCCCTCTGCCCTTTCCTTCTCTTTTGCTGTGCAATCTTCTCTTTACGGGAGTTTGAAAAGGAAATCCTGAGTATGTTCTTTAACGTATAATTTTAGTATCTAAAAACAGCACTTGGGATTAGCAGGCTTGTCAGAAAAACAAGAATTTAGATGTTCAAAAAACCTCAACAATCCACCCCCAGCTTTTCAACTGTGTCAGGCATTATTTGGCTGTACACAGCTGCTCCAAGATGAAGAGAGAGAAAATGCAGTGAAAGGAAAAGGTGTTATTTTAAGGACATGATCTGAAAATGATGGAATCACCCAAATCGCTTCATATAAAGTGGTTTAAATGCTCTGCAAAGAGATGAAAATACATGCTGATCTCACATTTGGGCAAGTGTTAATTATAGACTCACTGACAACAAGATCAAGTCTCTTAGAACGTGTTTCTTTCTTTTGGTTTCCTCTAAAACCCAAAGGAACTATGACTTGTATTCATCCTCCTCTTCCTCTCATCTCTTCACACAGATACTAGTCTTCCATGTAAATCAGGAATTAAATGAGATACAGCCAGTTGACACTAATAAATGATTGTATGGCATGGAGATTGGTATCGTTATTTCTGGAAATAGATGAAAATTTATCTTCTTCCTGATTCCATTCTTGCAAAAACATTTGCCTGCCCATATATACTAGTTATGTCAGACATAGCCCTTGGGTAGATTTTTTTGTTGTTCTCCTGCTCTGTTTGCTGTTCAGTGTCTGGTACTTCTTGCTCCTAGGAAGCTACAAAAGAAAGACTAAGTTTGTACAATTACATTTTTTTCTCATCATGACATATAGATTTACTTCATGTGTTTTGGTTGTACCTAATAATGCCCTTTTACAACAGTGGCAGTCTTTTTAATACTTGCTGGTCATGAAGACTTAATTTTAAAGCATTTCAAGAAAAATAGCATACATAATAACAAATTGCAGAATTGACCTCTGGGATTTGAAAACATTTGAAGTGTTACTTTGGTTTTCCAAACAAAATTTGCTTTGTTCTGCTTCTCCTCCATGTTCTCTGCTCACTCTTCTGGTGTTACCAGCAGAAGATTTTTTTTGTCTTCCATTGAGCTTTCATTGTAGATTCCACAGGAGATCATCATTGGACTTCTTCAGCCGCAGTCATCTCAGATACCCTCATTCTCTAGCTCAGGTTCAACCACCAACCATAGGATATCACCCTATTCCAGAGCATCTCCTGGAATCCACCAGATGATGAACTGTCTTCACAGGTACAGCTAATGTGCAGCCATCTGCCCAAACTCTAGAAAGATAGATGACTCTTTTATAACCCCTAAACTCTCTTCTCATTTCCTTTGTGGGAACTACTTTCTTTACTTCCTACCCTATCTGTTATTTTGATGTCCAATACTATAATACTGTTTTTCCCCTCTTAATTTCTACATATACAGTTAAACCAATATGAAAGTATATAAATATACACAAACGTTAATAGGAGTGTTAGAGAGAAATATGGGAATAGAAACAAAAAGAACATTAGCATCTGAAGTATATTTAGTTTCAAAACTGAACACCTAGGAGCCAAGTTGAAATTCAGTGCTTGTACATTTATGATAATTAAAAACTATTTTTCTCCATTGTACATGGGTTTGATTGCATTTTCAACACGAGACTTGCCCAGAAACCAAAGGCACAGGGATTATCTTCTCTTCTTCCTTACTATTCTCCCCAGTAAGGGAGTATTTTAAATGTGGTTAGAAAACAAACAGCCTTGCATGATCTCTCAATGAAAAAACTTTCTGACATTTCATGCACAAAAAGCAAACTATTTTATTAGAAGGGTGTGAGGATTTCAGGTATTCATGTTTGCTGAGCCCCTAAAGGAGTTTGCCAGAGAATCTGTCACTCCCTCTCTTAAATATGCTGTGATACAATTTCCAAACATCCTATCACTATATTCTTAATCAGAGGTCATTGGAGTCAGCAAATGGTTTAATTAATGAGTGATAGATTGTGGGAAAAATAGAGAATTGGAATAGCTAGAAAGGTGGAGATTCCTACTGCAGGCATATGATGGGTAAGGTAATCCTAATGTGAACAAGTTGAATCTCTACAGACCACGCTAATTATACCATTTCCTTGTTTTTTCTGAAACCCCCACTCTTTCTGTTGCCATGCATATCATGTGTATCACATGGGAATTCACAAGGACATCTTGTGCCTTTGTGAGGTACCACACCATGAAGCATAGAAGCAGCAGTGCCTCTCATCTCTCTTTGCTGGTGTACTCCATGAGATGGTAGAAGACAAATTATTCTCCTACTGAGAAGAGGAGGATGTCTGTATTCCTCCAAGGAAAAGCATCCTTGTGAAATATGCTTCTTGTGCTGTAGTGATGAGTGAGGAGAGGCAGAAGAGGAGGCAGGAGCCTCCCAAGCCCAGTACCTCATACTTCAGCCTGCTAGATAGCCCCCAGTGGTGTCTCTATGGAATATGTTTTTAATCTTTGTTATGTATTTAATACAAGTCAAAGTTTAAGTGACCAAAATGAAACTTGTTGGTAATAACTTCACATCTTTTTCTTTTTTCTGAATGGAGCCTGTAGTTCTAGGCATAATACCTAAATTAAATATTTATACAGAATCTCCACATGATTTAAAAACCTTAATTATATTAATAAAACAGTTACAGTGCATATGAAGTAGCAAAATCTAATATTTGCATCTTGGTTCCCAAAATCTGAAATTTGTCACTGAAACAATTGGTTAAAATTTGAAAGAAAGGCTGACATTTTTTCCCTAGTATTTTATATGCAAACATGCTTTTCATGACAGGAATCCTTTTACTCAGATGCTTGGTTACTTATGTTTCTGAGGCTTTCGTGTTCTGCAACAGCTCTACAACACTAAAAATGTGCTCATACTGTTCAGCAGTAACAAGCCAGGCTTATTTTCTTCTACAAGAATTGGTATATCAATATTTAAAAAACAAAATAATTCCCTCAAAAATTGAAAATTCCTTCCACTCCCTTTCCAAATAACACGAACAAATGGATGTTTGCAGCATTTTGTTTATGGATATGAGAAATATGCAATACAGAAGCAGCAAAATGAAATAATGAGCTTTGCTTTTTTTGCATTTCAGTGTTCTGTGTGAAAATGCAAGATGCTTACCACATCTGCCTTAGCCACTTACAGATGATTTCTTTCATCTGTTGCAAAAAGTTGTCAGATACAAAAGAGAAATATCAAGGTTTCTGATGATGTTCACATTTTGATTAGTTTTTCAGCTTTTGGAATTCATGTGTATCTAATCTCACAGTGGAGCAAAGTAATATCTTGCATCCTTACATATTTCAGA